>SNQJ01S0030125.1:106824-120883 GCA_010110895.2 Picea sitchensis
GCTATTGGCCTAAAATGAATGAAAGTGTTTCGAGATATGTTCGAGGATGTTCGTTATGTGCCACAAGAAAACCTAGCAGTCGAAAGTTGGGTTTGTATACTCCACTTCCATTTCCTTCTCGTCCTTGGGAAAGTATTTCTATGGACTTTGTAGGAGGTCTACCTATATCTAAACGAAATCATGATTATTTTTATGCGTGGTTGATCGATTTAGTAAAATGTGTATTTTGATGCCTTGTAAGAAGCAGGTTACAACTGAGCAAATGGCACAAATGTTCTATAAAAATGTTTGGGTGCATTTTGGATTGACTAAATCCATTATTTCTGATCGAGATTCTCGATTTATTGGAAGTTTTTGGTCGAGTTTATGGACACTCATGGACACCAAATTGAAAAAGAGAACATCTTTTCATCCGCAAACCGATGGTCAGATAGAAGTGGTAAATAGAACAGTGGTGCATCTTGTTCGTGGTTATTGCAGCAAGCATCCTAAACCTTGGGATGAGCATTTACACTACATTCAACATGCTTACAATTGAGCTAAGCACTCTTCAACTCAAACATCGCCATTTGAAGCATGTTTTGGTTATTTTCCCAAATCTCCTTTAGATTTTATCTTTGGGAAGGATATTTCTATTGATGGTCAATATGAAATTGATAGGACAAAAAAGTTCATTGAACAAATTCAGTCGATACATCAAATGGTGCAAGAGCAGTTGGAAAAGAGTCAAGCCAAGTACAAGACAAGACGTGACAAGCATCGTGTTGATCACAGTTTCCAAGTTGGAGATGAAGTTTGGCTTTACATTAGTAAGGAGAGGCTTAAAGAAGAAGGTAAAAAATGAAACCAATTCGATATGGTCCTTTCAAGATTATTGACAAGATTGGTAACAATGCCTTTCGTTTAGATTTGCCTCCTTATATGCAAATGTATGAAGTTGTTAATGTTGAGAATTTGAAATTGTTTGACCTCCTTTGATTGATGATCATGGAGATCATGTTCAGATTCCTTCTATAGATGATTTCTCCCCAGAATATCTTACAAAATGGCATGAAGACACAATCCTTGACAGGAGAATGAGAACTTCAAAACAAGGAAATGTGGAGTATCTTTGAGTTGGTCTTAAAGGTACAAATCCAAGAAAATCCAAGTGGATTGAGGTTGGAAAGGTGAGGGAACTATACCCTCATATTCATATAGACTGGAAATAGTCTTTTGGAGGTCCAAAAGCTTTGCAATGGGGAGGTGTGATCTAGGGGATCAAATTTTGATCAAAATTCAAAGTGCTCAGAATCGCTTCAAATCAAACGGGAGTGTAGGCCTCGTCATCACAAACCCAACACAACTCGTTTGGGTTCAAACGAACGTCGGGAGAGAGAGATATTGCATTCTGTTCAAAATGACATATAGGCAAAAAAAAGGGATGTTGACTGTACAATCCATACAGTCTGTATGGATGCTGACGTGGTAGACCATACGACACGTGGTAGGTCCATACGACATGTGGCAGGAAGTTGTGTGGACAATTGGCATATGAAATGGCTTGTTTGCAGCGAATGGGATGGTGACACATGGCCCAATCAATGGCTGCCACATGTCACCTATATATTGGTTTAAAATTTGTGCAATCGGCAGGAGTCGACCCCACGACCTCCGGGCAGGGGAAGAGACTTGGGAAGGACCGCCCAACTGGCATGCCATTGTATGTGCCTTGTTATATATATGGAAAACATTGTATTTAAATTGAAATATATTGTATGTTGGGGCACGGACCGGGCCGGGGCTTAGCCCCAGCCCCTGGTCCCGTGTGTATACAGTGTAACCACTGTTACCATATGCACGCCCTCTGACCATTTATTTTATAGCCTTTTCATATGAGCCTTGGTCGTATGGATATACGATGTGACCACGGGCGTGCCTTTTCTAACCGTTTTAAGCTTTGGCCCTTTATATATTAGCGCGCGGTCGTATGGCGCTTCATATGCCCTCGGTCTTAGACGGTTAGGGGCCAATGCGCAACCATCCTACAGTTCACACCGGTTGTGTGGTTGCGCCCGATGTTGGGTTTTTCCACATAAATGCACGTGGGGGATAGGTTGAGGTAACAAGGGTGCATTTTGGCAATCCAGAGATAGCAAGTTTGAAGGGGAACTTCCAGGAAGCCTATCTTCTACAATTTTTGGCCAAACGAGGTGCTGAAAAAGACCAACTAGGGGTTTTTGGACGTTCTGAAGCCGTTGGAGCCATCTACTTGGAATTTTGAGCATTTTAAAGCACATATTTGAGCACTTTGAGAGAATAATACCAAAGATACATTGGAAGCTGGACCAGGAGATGTAGCACAAGAGAGGGGTGAACTCCTTTATCATTTGATGTGTTATGTGTTTTTTGTTCACTGTTTATTTCTACAGTTTATATGCATCTTGAATGAGTAATTTATATAAAATTTGTGTTGCAAAATTGATCCATTTGCATTTTAACACATGAATTAAATCTTACAAATAATTTCAAGAATACAAGTCTTATTCATTTTTAGATCACCTTTCCTCCTATATAGTTATGAAAACTCTTCCCCTTCACATGGCAAGGCCATCATTCATACCCTCAACATCTAATCAGTGTAGCAGGGATCCTCTTAGGGTTTCGTGAATTTTCTATTTTCAATGTGAAGTCTGCCGAAAACAGTTCTACGTATTAACATTCTCCGCATGAAGGGTTGTCGACATGGTGGGTGTTATTCGGTGGAACAGTCGGCTCTATTCACCTCCCTGGTGAGTTTATGATACCACTTGTGTCCTTAGTTATTGAAATGAGAAATTTGGTTTTATATTATGGTGGGAGAACCCTCGTTTTATTTTTTTGAAAGTCTTGCCATGACTGTAAATTGAATTTCCCCCTTTAACATTACTCCTCGTAACTTTCTATATGGTTCTGCTACCGGGTAAATAGATTTTTCTATATGTTCATTCTCAATATTTCTGAAAGGGATTCAACGTCTCGTCTCCTTGTTTTCCTAGAAATTTGAAGGATTCGCATCTCCAAGGTCTCTTTACAGGAAAATTTACCCTTAGGGATTTTATCTTTTTGTCATTTTGTTACAGAATCTATAGTTTCTCTGTTGATATGTATCAAGGCCTGGTGTTGCACTATTGCGGTTGCAGATACTATACTCCATCAGGAATCTGAAAAAAAATTCAATCAGAAGGTTAATATTTGTATTTAATGTTGATTTATGAATATCCTCTTTAATAGGGATCGTCGGACTCAGGGTAGGATTTAATCCCGATAATAGTGTATAGCATTTGTATTTTGTGTAAAGTTTCCACCAAGCCTTCGGCCTGTCTTATGCAATTTGTAATTTAAGTGTTAATATTGTTTATATTATTTCATTTTATAACGCAATGGTTTTTTTGTCGTTGGTACCAACACTAATGATGGGACCCTGTTGTTGTGAGGGTACTTGTCAAGAGAACTAGAATCATCCTCCCCTTGGCCTGAGACCTCTAGCAAACCAAAATGTGATAAGGGAAGGACGATTGACCTTCAGTAGTGAGTTAAGTACCGTTCTGACTCAACTCTTTCTATCCTTTGTCCCTCTGTTGATAAATTTATCCATTTTATTTTCTTTCATATTATACTAATGTGAATTTTGAAATTTCCTTGCAGGGAGTTAGACTGTGCACAACTCCGGATGTCAATTCCGACAAAGGTGCAAAAGGTATTCAGGTTTCAATTCGTTTCTCACAAATGTATGCCCTATATTTATATGAACTGATATGATTCTAAACTCGGGGTTAACATCATGGTGATAGATATCCTACTGAATCACAAGATTTAGAATAAGATTTATAGTTTGAGAATTGTATATTCTATTTATTTTTTTGGGGGGGGATGGCAATAGGAACATTCATTCTTGCTGAGAAATGGATTTGTAACTGAATGATTTGAAATGAAATTCGATAAGCCTTCATGGATAGTTATTCTGACTCAATTCTTTCCTCAGTTCTTATTTCGATTTTATAGACTATTTTATCTTCTCTTATTATGTATTCCAAAAAATCCACTAAGGCTTAGTTAGACTGTTGTCCTCTACTGTATTTCTATGTCTGTTGTTTGTATAGTCTGAACTTGTATACATGCATTGTATGGAATCATAAGTTTCCATAGATCCACATCTTTTTAAATCGAATCTCAACGAAACAAAACACTAGAATATCAAACTGTTATACAGGTATTAAGTATAAATAATTATATACAAAAAATGTATATAACCCTATGGAATGCTTATCCTTGTCATGCATTGATTGTATGATAATGTTATTACTTTGTACAACTTATTACAGAAATATGCAAATATATGGTCATTTCGTTTTTGTCTATCTTTCAAAATTTCCTAAGTCATTATTATCAACTCAGGGAATCTATACAAAGGATAATCAAGCTGGTTCTGAGTTTTTCAAAGTAGTCAGATCTACATATATATTTTATAGATACATCTCTGTTAATCAAATCCAAAGCGCTTCCTATATATAAGGTCATTTTAGTTCTACTTTATGTGCATGATTGGTTCTACATGACTGCTACGACAATTGGTATATTAACTGTCAATTATCTGCRTGTATATAGGTATATATTACCATTCATATTGTAGGGAATTCAATTTAACTTTCCATTTATATCGGTACATA
This sequence comes from Picea sitchensis, assembly GCA_010110895.2. Taxonomy (NCBI): domain Eukaryota; kingdom Viridiplantae; phylum Streptophyta; class Pinopsida; order Pinales; family Pinaceae; genus Picea; species Picea sitchensis. Next base: position 111,513 of record SNQJ01S0030125.1, read on the forward strand.
TTTCCACCTATAATTACGTATATGCATAACTATACATATAGCTCTCTCTATATATAGTGATTTACTATCATAACTTTCAGTCAACAATGCAGACCACATTATGCTAACTCTACTCTTTCAATAATTTAAGTCACAACGAATACTTATCTAAAAGAAATTTATATAGGACTCATTCACCCAGTAATATATCGATGCATACTAACAGTCACTTAAAAACAAAAGATATGTAAATAGAAAAGGGTAGATGAACATATATGAACCAAAACGCTGAAGACAAAGGGAACAACCACGTTCCTCCCAAACTGAGAACGGGACAACCAAATCACTTGTCCTCTTCACCCCCTAGCCTGACCATGAATCCATGCGGGAGAACTTGAAATCTCCTCTTCAACAATGGTTTCTTCTTTCCCAATGTTCTCCTTGCCTCATACTTCATATTCAGTGTTCATACCAACAAGTAAACCAATAGTACTTCTTCCCAGCATACTAGGGAGCATCCTGCCTCCTCAAATATGTTGTTTAACAAACAATCCTTTTGCCTAGGTATTTCTTTCCCCCCTTGGTAATTTTCACAACTTTCTAAATCCCTGATTTTCAGGGGCTGCCAATGGCCAAATCTCTTATTTTCCACTTGTAAAAATCAACCCAGACGTAGTTCCAACATGTTCCCCACTCATGGAGTCATGGTCAGTTGATTTTAACATGGTTGTTTCATTTGTCCTCCTACTATCAATATAAAATATTATGTTTTCATACAATTGTCATAGTCAAAAAGTTAGTTGGGTCAAATCAGATCTCTTCCCAACAGTCATAATAATAAATTACAATTATTAACTTTGAAATTCGGAATTGCCATAAATGGAAAAAAAATTCCAAATTCAAATTTACTGAAAACAGAATAATTTTCCAACAAATTTTAAATTTCAAAAATACTTTATTTTTTGGGGAAATGTCACATCCTTTCCCCCTTCAATAAAACACTATCCTCATTGTTCGTCCCTTTCTTGGAACATGATTGGATGAGATTTCCGCAAATATCCCTCCAACTCCCAACTGGCCTCCTCAGGTCTAAAGTGCTTCCATTGCACCTTTACCTGAGTGATGGCTCTGTTCCGTAGTTTTATTTCTCTTCAGTCCATAATACTCAGGGGTTCTGCCTAGAACTCGCCTACTGGTTCAACCTGTACCAAGTTCCAATCAATCATATGAGTACGGTCACGAACATACTTTTTCAACAAGGAAACATGAAATACATTATGAATTCTTAGATTAGCTGGAAGTGAAAGTTGGTATGCTACGGGTCCAATTCGAGCTAGTACCTCGAAGGGCCCACAAAACCTGGGTGCCATCTTGGCACAGTTTCCTAGTTTTAGTGAACTTTTCCGCTCTTTGACATTCAAATAAACATGGTCTCGCACTTGAAATTCCAAGTGTCTTCTTTTCTGATCTGCATATCTCTTATGTCTGGCCTGTGCTTCCTTTAAGTTCTTCTATACCTTCCTTACCATATCCTCCATTTTTTGGACCATCTCTGGTCCGACCATGAGTCTCTCAACTGGGTTATCCTAGCTAATCAGTGYCGTACACTTCCTTCCATACAGTACCTCAAAGGGGTTTAACTTATCCGAAGTTTGGTACCCATTGTTATATGCAACTTCTACCAAGTGTAGATASTCTTCCCACTTGTTTGGTTTTGTTCTTACGTACATGCGGAGCATATCCTCTACAATTTGGTTTGTCCTTTCRGTCTRTCCATCCATMTGTGGGTGATAACTCATACTGAAATTCATATTAGTATTTATCCCTGCAAACAATTCCTTCCAAAAAGTGGATGTGAATTTTATGTCTCTATCTAAAATCACCAATTTAGGAATACCATGTAGTCTAAGAATTTATTTCATAAATATTTCAACAATGTTTATAGCTTTAAAAGTAGATTTTACAGGAATAAAGTGTGCAGATTTACTGATTTTATCGATTAGAACCATAATGGAGTCATTCTGGTTCTAAGTTTTAGGCAACCTGTAATAAAGTCTAGCGATATGGTCTCCCATTTCCATTCTAGTACTGGCAATGGCTGTAATAGGCCAGTTGGATGCTGGTGTTCGGCCTTAGCCTACTAACAATCTTGGCACCTAGCCATGTATTCTGTTGTTTCGCCCTTCATATTAGGCCATTAAAATTGTTTTCTAAGTGTTGTTATTGTTTTCTGGTATCCTGGATGGCCAGAATACGTTTTTTTATGCACTTCGTCCAATACTATTAACTTTAATTCTGTCGAATATGGTATGTAGAGTCTATTTTAAAATTGTAATAGTCCCTTTTCGTCGATACTTAAATCTGGTTTATCTAAGTTTGTGATACTGTTTTGTAATTTTTCCATTATCTTAGTGTAATTTTCGTCGTTAATACCTATCGTCCTTATTCTTTGTTCTAGATCACTTTCTTCCCTGCTGATATTTATCTCAAATAACCCATGGACTCTTCTGCTTAAAGTGTCTACTACCTTATTTTCCTTACCCTTGATATGTCTGACCTCGAAGTCGAATTTTCTCAAGAAGGATATCCATCTTTCTTTCCTTGCATTAAGGTTTGGTTGGATAAATAGATATTTCACGCCGCTAATATCTATCAATAGTAGAAATTTCCTATCCATTATGTAGTGTCACCATATTTTTAGGGCGTGTATTACCACTACCAATTCTAAGTCATGAGTGACATAATTTTGCTCATGTTCTATTAATTTTGGGGACTCATAACTAATCACGTGTCCTTCCTGAGTCAGGACACCACCTATTCCTTCTTTACTTGCATCAACACATATAGTAAAGTCTTTATCTGGGTTTACTACCTTCAAAATGGGTGCAGTGGTCAATAATTCCTTCAGTTTTTTAAAACTGTCTTGACACTTTTGTGACTAGTTAAACTTGGTCCCTTTCGTTTGTAATGACGTGATAGGGTAGGATATCTTATAAAACCCCTCTATAAATCTGCGATAATATCCGGTGATTCCTGTGAATGACCGGATATCCGCTACATCCTTAGGTACCGGCCATTCCATGATAGATTTTATTTTCTCAGGGTCTAAGGAAATACCTTCTGCTGAAATTACGTGTCCCAGATATTGTTTTTTCTTTTGATAAAAGTCACACTTATCAAATTTGGCGTACATTTTGTGTTTCCTCAACATTTGCAAAAATATTCTTAATTGTTCTTCATGTGCTTCCTCTATTTTAGAATAGACCAGAATATCGTTGATAAATACTAGTACAAACTTGTCTAAGTACTGGATCAAAATACTATTCATTAGGCACATAAATGTGGTTGGTGTGTTAGTGAGTCTAAAAGGTATGACTATGAATTCATAGTGCCCATATCTTGTTCGAAAAACTGTTTTGTTTATATCTTCGTCCTTTATCCTAACTTGATGGTAACCGGATCGTAAATCCAATTTCGAAAATATTTTGGCCCCACCTACTTGATCAAATAGGTCATTTATCCTAGGTAAGGGGTACTTTTTCTTAATTGTCATTTTATTCAATTCTCTATAATCGGTACAAAGTCTTAGAGTTTCATCTTTTTTCTCACAAGGAGGACTGGTGCCGCCTATGGTGAAACACTTGGTCTGATATACTCTTTGTCCAACAATTCCTATAATTGTATTTTTAACTCTGTCAATTCTGGTAAACTCATTCGGTAAGGTGATTTTGAGATTGGGGCTGAACCAAGTAGTAGGTCTATGGAGAAGTCTATTTCCCTTCTAGGAGTTAATTCTGATATCTCCTCCACAAACATGTCTCTGAATTCACGTAAGACAACAAAGTCTTGTAACTTCGGCTTATCTTCTTTTTCTAACAGATTTGTTACTTGGATGACATAAACTTGACATCCCTTTCTCATACATTTCTTGAATTGCATCGTTTAAACTTGTCTAACTAATACAGGTTTTGGTATACCTTAGGCTGTTATAGTAGTGCCAAAATTGTCTTTATAATTAAGTGTCTTTGTATAACAATCTAATAATGATTTGTGCTTTTCCAACCAATCCATTCTTATGATCATATCATAAGATCCTAGTGGTAGGATGTTTAGATTTGTTCTTATGTTTTGACCATCTAAGCTGAATTCGAAATCAAAGATAAAGTCAACTACTTCCCTTTTAGTTCTTGTTGCTAGTTGTACCAGCCATGATTTTTCATGCTTCAGTTTCTTAAGTTTAATTGAGTCTAGTACATCAGGAGTAATATAACTTAACTTAGCTCCAGGGTCAATTAAAAAAGAAATTCATGTGTTACTGATTTTACCTTCAATTTCTACCACAGAGGACTTGTGGTCAGCTTGTTGGCCATCAATGGTTGCATTTATCTGATGCAGGATTCTGCCCACATCACCCACCATCAAGGCTTCCTGCAAATTATGAACAACAGTTATGTTTTCTCAAATTAAACATGGACAATTCCTCCTTAGATGAGTTTCTCTACATTCCCAACACTTTAATGGTTCACAGGGGCTGTCCCCAAACTTTGTCATTCCCAGATTTACCGGTTTACTGTTGCCTTGCATATTCAGATGGTTAGTGAACAACTTTCCTTGAAAATCCTTTTTCTACATTCTAATAAGGAATTGGTTGGTATCCATTCTTCTGTCGGTTCATTAAATCTTGTTTCTTATCCTTCCAGGTTTTGGGAAACTCTGCCCACTATTTATACTGGTCGTAGCACATTAGTGCTTTCCTGAATACTTCACTCAAGGATTCAAGGTTGTCAAACTCAATTCTGTCCCTGTAGGCCTGTGGTAAACAGCTTAAGAATCATTGGATTTTTACCTTATCCTCCCAGATGTATGGTACGAACCTTAGTAGTTCCATAAATTTGTTTATAAGGTCCTCCATCGTTATCTGTCCAAGTCGTAAGTCGTAAAATTATTTCATTTTCCTTTCATAGTAGCTCTCAAAAAGGTATTGTTTCTTGAAATACTTATTAAAGTCAGAGCATTCCAACTATTTCTCCTTTAGGCCCTTGGTCAACTTCAGGTCTTTCTACCAAATGTTGGCCTTCCCTTTCAGATTGTAGATGGTCATTCTAACCTTCATATTGTTGGAATAGTTGTAGATCTAGAAGTAATTTTTTATGTCCAACAGCCATGCCTTAGCTTCTTCTCCTATCCTGGATTCTCCATCAAAGGTAGCTGGTTTGATATTTTTAAATTCTCCTTCAAGGTGGTCCACCCATTTTCTTTTTCTTTATGTTTTAGTTTTTTCCTCAGCTGAAGGTGTACCTTAAGACAAACTGTCTGCTTTTTCTGTTTCAGGCCGAGAATTCTTGGAGGCCCTTTTGTTGACCTCTTCGTCATGGTTATTGTCCTTTGGGATCTTCTTGGTCACTATACTGCGTAGCATGACTTCATTTATCTCTTTCTATTCCTGTTGTCCTTTATTCAGTTTCTCATTGTCGACTTTGAAAACCTGCAGCTCAATAATAAGATTCCTCATTGTTTCCAGCACTTCCATGGGTGAGCTTTCTTCATTGTTCTGTTTCTGATTTTCAGGAAGTCTTTGTTTAGGATTTCCTTCCACTCTAATTTTTGTATCATTCTAAGTTGCCATGATTAACACAAAACATAAAAAGTTTTATGTTTGTAACAATGAAGGTTTATTAGTTTTGCATAAGTAAAAAAGAGAAAAAAATATATGTCAAGAATTTAATGTGGCCTTGTTCAAGGTCCGAGTGTTGTGAGCTTGTCTTTGATACCATATGCAATGTACCTCTAATTTTGCCATAATTTTTTTTTTTATCCCACAACACATTGCTCTTCAATTTTGTCTTAACAACTTCAAAATTAAGAGGAGGTAAGATTCAATTACTGTCCACAATGACATTATCACACTAATCTAGTTTACTTTGAACATAAAAGTTATGTGGGTAATTCTTCAAAATTCTATAAATTCCCTTTTCAAGCTACTCCTAGTATGCTTATAGTATGCTTATAGATATATATTTAGGTAGTATCTAAACTTAGGACGTATATTCCATGTCTCTCCTTTAGAGATGAGTTCCTATGCTTGCGTGCATGACTATTTATCTTATCTTGAAATAAATTTCATACAACATACATAAAGTAACGGGGTTGGGGACATATCCCTTATCAGAATATAAAAATTTTAATATAAGATTCTTGGCATCATTTGGTATGATTCCACTCGTTAATATAGAGTTCCTTTGAGTAGTCGCGAATGGTGTCCTGTTGGTCCCCGTTATACAAGGCTTGGGTAACGATTTCCAAACTAAACCTTTTCTTAACTCGCTCTTAACTAAACGCTCTCTTAACAAAATCTTAACTGAACGATATGTTTGACTGCAACGAATGGTTGGAGTGGACGTACTCCACTAGCCGTATCATGAACGGACTTTCATTAACTTCACAATTTTCGTAATGAGGGAAGAGGGGTTTATTTGTTAGAAAAGTTAAAGCTCTGCACCAAAAAATTAATGGATATCTCATGCATGAGAATTCCAATGGTTTCACCCGACCTTTCCTCCTATCTAGTCATGACAACTCTTCCCCTTCACATGGAAAGGACATCATTCATACCCTAAACATTCAATCATTGTAGCAGAGCTCCTCTTAGGGTTCCGTGAATTTTCTATTGTCAATGTGAAGTCTGCCGATAATGGTTCTGCGTATTAACATTCTCCAGAGGAAGGGTTGTCGACTTCGTGGGTGTTATTCGGTGGAACAGTTGGCTCTATTCACCTCCCTGGTGAGTTTACGATACCACTTGTGTCCTTAGATATTGAAACGAGAAATATGGTTTTCTATTACAGTGGGAGAACCCTGGTTTTTTTTTTTTTTAAAGTCTTGCCATGACTGTAAATTGAATTTACCCCTTTAAAAGTCTTATTATGATGGTAACTAGAATTTACCCCTTTAACGTTACTCCTTGTAACTTTTTGGATGGTTATGCTACCGGATAAATAGATTGTTCTATATATTCGTTCTCAATATTTCTAAAAGGGATTCAACGTCCCGTCTCCTTGTTTTCTTAGAAATTTGAAGGATTCGCACCTCCAAGGTCTTTTTATAGGAAAATTTACCCTTAGGGATTTTGTCTTTTTGTCGTTCTGTTACAGACTCTACAACTTCTACATTGATATGTATCGAGGCCTGGTGTTGCATTGTTGTGGTTGTGGATATTATATGCCATTAGGAATTTGGAAACAATCTAGTCAGAATGTTAATATTTGTATTTAATGTTGATTTATAAATATCCTCTTTAATATAGATCGTCAGACTGAGGGTAGGATTTAATCCCAGTAATAGTGTATAGCATTTGTACTGTGTGTAAAGTTTCCACCAAGCCTTCGGCCTATTCACATGACCCATCTTATGCAATTCATAATTTAAGTGTTAATACTGTTTATATTATTTCATTTCATAACACAATGGTTTTATTCGCCATAGGTACCAATGCTAATGATGGGACCCTGTTGTTGCAAGGGTACCCCTCAGGAGAACTAGAACCATCCTACCCTCGGCGTGAGACCTCTATAAAACCGAAATGTGATAAGGGAAGGACACATGACTTTCAGTCATGAGTTAAGTATCGTTCTAACTCAACTCTTTCTATCCTTTGTCCCTTTGTTGATAACTTTATCCATTTTATTTTCTGTTATATAATACTAATGTGAGTTTTGAAATTTCCTTGCAGGGAGTTCGACTATGCACAACTCCGGATGTCAATTCCGACAAAGGCACAAAAGGTATTCGGGTTTCAATTTGTTTCTCACAAATGCGTTCCCTAGCTTTCTATGAAATGATACGATTCTAAACCCATGGTTAACATCGTGGTGACATAGATCTTACTGAATGACAAGATTTAGAATATGATTTATAGTTTAAGAATTGTATATTCTATTTTTTTTTTTGTTTTGGGATGTCAATACGAACATTCATTCTTTCCAAGCAATGGATCTATAACCGAATGATTTTTAAATGGAATTTGATAAGACTTCATGGACTATTGTTATGACTCGATTCTTTCCTTGGGTCTTATTTTGATTTTATATAATATTTTATCTTCTATTATTATGTATTCCATAAAATCCACTAAGACTTTGTTAGTGTAACAAACCTTCTGTTCGTTACGACTACAAACCTCATATAACAAGTGGATTTTTTTTTTGTGTTTTTAACGAGTGTGTGCGCGCGTGCAAGGGAAACAAACATATTCGACTCTACTTGCCACCCGATGACTAACAAGACACAACCATGATGATCACCACAAGAAGAAATAAGGTGCACAATAAGTAACTGCAAGCATTAAACGACCATAGACATAAGGCGCACAACAAATAACTGCAAGCATTAAACGACATACTATGTTATGTACAGTACGAACATAGATGGAAGAATCCATGGTAGTAGATTTTACTATTTCTGCACAAGAAAGAAGGGCGTTTAATCTTAGTTCTCTGCTCTGGAGAGAGAGAATGTCAGATAGGCTTGTGGCTGACTGTTCAAGTAGAAACTAGTAATCTATGTCAGGAGGTCGCAGTGGTGGGAACTCTGCCTTTAAAGAGCCCGCGACTACTGATACGACCTTAAATGTGTGTCGCAAGAGTGGAAACCCTGCCTTTAAAGGGCCCGAGACTCTTGATACGGCACTGTATTCTTTACACAGAAAATAATCACACACACAGACTTATATACAGAGCGACTAGCTTTATCAGATCGAAGAGTCTGATATCATACATTTGTGAGTTTGGACAATTCCAATTATAGTACTAACCCTGAAATTAACCCGACCCTAAACGTCAGCATAGAAATAAACAACAACTTTATTAACCCTAAATTTAACAGCCCAACCCTAAGCCAATCAAATAAAATCACCCTACAGAAGGAACCCATCGGATAAGGGTGCCCGCCAGAATTAAGGGCAACACAGAAAAACCCAATACGCAATAAAAACAAAAGCCAATTGAGCAATAGGAAACTGATGAAGAAAAGCTAGAACCACATGGGCACAACTTCAATTGAAATGTCATAGGACTCTTCTAAATACGTTTAGTAACTTGTTAAGGTCAATATCATTTAAGTCAGGCATCAGTTAACGCCGATTCCACTCATGTAATCAGTTCAACTCCTAGGTAGCTTGCTATGCATTTTGAGGAAGTGAGCCATTTTACTTAAGTGAAAAATTAAGAATTAAATACCAAAAATCCATTAAATAAATAAGGGAGTAAGGGTTGCATTATACATCCATTAAAACTAATTACAAGGATAATGCCTACTAACCATAAGTAAGATTTAAACATCAAACACATCTAATATCACGCTAACCCTACGAAATTCCAATTTCAATGCATCTATGT
>SNQJ01S0030125.1:125335-135499 GCA_010110895.2 Picea sitchensis
GGGTCGGGTTAATTTCAGGGTTAGTACTATAATTGGAATTGTCCAAACTCACAGTTGTATGATATCAGACTCTTCGATCTGATAAAGCTAGTCGCTCTATATATAAGTCTGTGTGTGTGATTATTTTCTGTGTAAAAAATCTAGTGCCGTATCAAGAGTCTCGGGCCCTTTAAAGGCAGGGTTTCCACTCTTGCGACACACCTCTAAGGTCGTATCAGTAGTCACAGGCTCTTTAAAGGTAGAGTTCCCACCATTGCGACCTCTTGACAGAGATTACTAGTTTCTGCTTGAGCATTCGGCTAGGAGCCTATCTAACATTCTCTCTCTCCGGAGCAGAGAACTAAGATTAAACGCCCTACTTTCCTGTGCAGAAATAGTCTATGGTCGCAGTTACTTGTTACTTGTTGTGCGCCTTATGTCTATGGTCGCTTAATGCTTGCAGTAACTTGTTGTGCGCCTTATGTCTTCTTGTTGTGATCATCATGGTTGCGTCTTGTTAGTCGTCAGGTGGCGACGTAGAGTCAAGTGTGTATGTTTTCGTTTTACACGCGCGCACACACTTTAAAAATAAAAATAAAAAAATTGCACCTGTTATCAGAGTTGTTGTCGTAACGAGGAGGCTATTATAACGAATTGGATTATGTGTTTTAATTTATTTTCTTGATATTTTAGCTCTGTTTTCATGTACTCCCTAGCGGTTGTGTTCTGGGTTTTATCACCTTTAATTGAAAATTTTACCCTGCCTTTTTCTTAGCATTTTCATGGTTAGGGTAGTGTATTTACTCAGTGCCTTGTGGTGTTAAACTCATCTGACTCATCTTAGGTTGACCTAAAGTCGACTGTGCGATGGGAATTGGGAACCTGTTCCAGTTTCTTACTGTGTAAATTCGTTGTAGATGGGTGATGTTTAAATTCGTTTCGGTTGGGTTCCAGTATGTATTATTCTGATATAATGTTTTAAAACTATATTAAATTCAAGATTGAAATTGCGAAGGGCATATGGATTTCTCCTTTATTCAATAGATCTGACTAATGGCCTCGTGGAAATTACAATGGATCTCAAAGAGGTGAACCGCGCGTAGAGCTCCTTGGTATTACAAAGTTTCTCAATGGGCGTTCACCTTTACACCCTTTAACAGTTGGCATTACCTTTACTCTTTTTACTTTTGGGGTTTTGATAAATGGCATAACCACCTTCTGGACAACGCTCTAATAACGGGTGGTCACCTGCACAACGTTGTTTTTTTTATTGATGGAATTTCTTTTTACTGCTAGTGCCTCGAATAACATTTAAATTTAACAACATTTAATTTGAATGATGATCATGCTTGTTTCCACAGCCTTTGTAATATCCGATTTGACTATTAGCTTAATCCTAAGATCCACATGAATTTTCTGAGCAATTCTCTCCACATTCTGGGCTGATGTTCTGCTACATTTACTGGGTGTCGTCCACTTGAATGTTCTAAGAGGTTATACACCATTTCTGTCTACGATTTGACACATAGTTGGCAACGAATTTTCACAGCGTTTCCTCTTTTTCTCACAACGTTCTTCCTCAATCTTTAGCCTTAAATAAATTACTGTATGTAAGGGAATGCAGTCCCGTTGTTTTAATGGTTTCACATCTGTTGTTTAGTGGGGGTTTATCCTTGCTAACATTCCCATGGAGGGACAAGTCTACAACTCTCCCTTCATTAAGTTTCTGCCCTTCCTTTATCGTATCCCAGGCCACCGTGAGATTCCTTAACGTTATAACATTTTAGGTGTGGTCAATAATGTTAGTTCTCAGCGTTTTAATGATTGATGCACAACTTGGAATGTATGATAGGTTGACCATAATGATAAGCTGCATGACATCAGTCTTTTATGAGTTGTGCGTTGCCGCATTTGTTTTGGACAGTTACAATAGCTAGATTGATAACTTTATGATTATGAGTAATGGTGTATTATTTTTATGAGTAGGGTGTAGTATTGTTACAAGCAATGGTGTAGATATAAGGCGGCTCGATAGTTTGATAGTGTTTGAGTTTTACGAAGGTTATGTTGGCAATGTTTATGGACGTCAATAGCTGAAACTGTGGCCAACGAATTTACTTGTTTTGGGGGAGGAACAACCTTACTGGATCTTCTTCCTTGGGGAAACTTTCAATTCAACCCTTTTTAGTTGAGCGACTTAACTAATTTTTCCCGCTTAAATAAATGGATCTTGGAAGATATAGTTGTGGATTGTTGTAGGAGAAATTGTTTTAGAGTTAAAGATGCAAAGGTGTTAGGTTTTGGTTGTTTAAACGAGCAGAGTTATCTTGTTGGGCAAAAGTGATTTTGGTGGGTTATTAGGGATGTTAGACATAAAGGTGGTAGGATTAATGGTTGATTACCTTGTGCAAGCATGAAGGACGAGAGTTAATATATGCATCAACTATTACGATTAATAGCCTTTAGCTAATTGAAATTTATGCGCCTTGCACCTTAGGATGAGTTGGAAGGGGTGATGGGTCTAGTCGATTCACCTACTGGATGCCTTATATGAAACAAGAATTCTCCTGTCGTTTGTGCCCCCTTTTTAAATCAAGGGTTATCTTCTTGCGTCTTGTCGTTCAGAGTTATATGGGTGGGTATTGTTTAGTGTTGCAAGCTACTATTGGCTCTTGGTTGAACGCCTTCTTGAGTGGGGTCGCAGCCTTGAGGTTCTAATTTTTTTCGTCCAAGCCGTTGAGTCGAAAGGGGGATGTTGTCCCTTAGCTTGTTGAGTGTCTTGTTTACTTAGGGCGGAGAATCGTCCCTCCTTGTTGATCTACGCTTGTTTTACCTAGTTTCCCTTGTGCCAGTGTGTGGAGTCATAGTTATTTTTGCCTATTCTATGAGCGTGGGGCTCACCACCAGCTGTGTCATCTTATTGTAATCGTCGTTGTTCTCTTGTTCTATCAAAAAATTTTGCACTGTTGTTTTCTTGTAATCGTAGCGATGGGGTCGTTACAGAAAAAATATATTAGTTTGGTCGAAACAATGTTTTTCATATTTTTGCAAATGAGAATGTCACGAAAGTGTTACCCACCTCCGTGATTTCACCCTTATATGCATGTGTTGTGTTCGTCACCAGGGTGTGGTTAACTGTGTCATCATTGCCTTCTTGCCTACACAAAAGAAAAAAAAAATTGCACTTTCTGGTTTGCTTGTAGTCATAACGATGGGGTTGTTACAAGTGTGGATAGAATGACCCTCCCACAACACGAGGGGAGTGTGGATATCTATAGAAATTACCATTTGGAACCATTAAGTTTTTGACAATTAAGGCACACTCAATTGCATCTTCTTCAAAATATATATGCCATTAAAACTCACATTACTATTTCTAGAAATAGGCGTCATTACCACCATAAATTTTGTGACAATTAAGAATCCCTCAAAATCATCTTCTTCTTAATATATATTCCATTAAAAATCACATTACTATGTTTAAAATAGGTTATGATGCACTTACATTTGAAATTACTGTCATGATTTCTCTCAATCAATGTGAATTTCCACCTTATATGACTATATTTTATCTAGATTTCTAAATCCAAATAAGCCTCACAAATATTACATTTTCTCCACCTCATCTTAATTTATATTAGGAATATGAACAACCCTCATACCCATCCCATGTTGATGTTATTAGTGGGTGTGTGAGGTTATGAATATTAAATTCTTTGTTTTGGGGATTCTAATGCATTCCATTATATGTGGTCTTAGTGGATCCAACCATAGGGAACTTTTAAGGAATCTTAAAGAAATGTTATAATGCATTTTTTTGGTGGATCCAACCATAAGGAACTTTTAATGAATCTAAAATAAATGTTATAAGGAATATATATGTGGTCTTAGTGGATTCAACTATGTTCAAAGATTATGCACATGCTATTGAGTAAATTTTGGGTAGTTATCCACTCAATGTTAGACTTTATTACTTTCTATATTTTGAAAAGAGAAAGACAAAGTAATTGGATAAATACATGTTAGAAGTTGAAATCATGTGTCTCAACAAGAATGTATTCTCTTCTCTAGTGATCTTAGTAAAATATAAGGATAAGTCTCGAAGGATGGTTCTAGACTATAGGGAATTTATTAAATTGCGCTTAAAGATAAGTTTCTCATTCCTACCATTAATAAATTATTAACTTGTATTTGTAATCCCCTTGCTTGTTGTTTTTATGAATTGATTTCCTTTGGAGAACCAAACTTTTGATTTCAATGACTTCTATGTGTGGGTTTATTGATTATTATGAAAATATTGTGGGTTTACCTTCTGTTCCTTATCCCTTTAGTCATCAATTTGTGCCTGAGCAGTTAGCCAGGAGCCGAATTCATGGTCGTCACTTCGGTGTTTAAAGACCTGTAGATTAAAGTGCTCTTCTTTTCTATGCATGGATGATGAGTGAAGGATAAAAAATTTCCTTGTTGTCTATCCATTACTTATCTCTGATTTGATTGATTCATGGTTGAATGTTTAGTCTTTGCTCCTTCTTATGAATGAGTACCCCTACGACTTGATTTATTAAAACTTCAATTTCTCTCTGCATTTTTAATTGCTTGAACTTGGGTACATCTCTGCATTTTTATTGATAAACTCTGCATTGTGGATAGATATTGAGGAGATATGTCGACACGGGATTCTCCAAACATTCCTCGCAAACTCTCTAGGTTCTCCCAAGGAGGAAGAACAATAACTCCTTCTTCGATTGAGACTCTGAGTGACCAACAACAATCTCGTCAAAGGATATTTCCAAACGAGTATGTTAATAGATCAACTGCAAAATGTGCTCAAGCAAGTGCTATGTACGCCACCTTCTTAGATAGGTTGTGCATTGATACTCCTACACCTGAGAATGTAGGGAATACCTCAGGACAAGAGAATATTTCTGGTAATTTTCTTTGATTTTGTTTATTTTTGTTGTATTTTTGTGTATTTAAATTTATGCGAAGTTAAATATTGTAATTACTTTCAAATGTGTGTGTAGACAATGATTTTAGAGAAATGAACGACAATTAAAGAGAGAGTGGTTGCCACAGAGATTCAAATGTTGGTGTAGAGAGTGAAGGTGGATTTAGGAGGCCACGTTATCAAGAAACAAAAGATTACACATCTACATCCACCTATTCTGCAGATGTTGGTGATGAACTTCCATAGGAAGGAATTACTGAAGCAATTATGCTTAAGCGATTCTCGGGTGTTAAAAGGAGGTTGAAAAATTATTTGGTAGTCTTGGAACTCCCTCAAGAGAGTAAACAAATCTTGCAAATTGTTTGACATTCATTGGAAAATTTTATGGATGCATATTAGAAGATGGGGCCAACCACTGTCAGTTTTGTCGATCTAATGAGGCAGTGAAAGTCAGAGATGATGGGCTCTGATAAATGGGAGGCAGTAAAAAATAGTGTTTCAAAATAAGAATCCATTTCGATGTTCAATTTCAAAGATGGGCCAAAGCGGAAGATGTTGAAGGTGCAATATTTTAAGCACCTTGACATTACAGGACATCTGTATAACAGATTTTTGGCGGCATATGGGAAATTACCATGGAACAATGATGTTCCACACTATTTTTCAAGACACTTTTATGCAAATTTTTTCTTGCACATGAACCGTGATTATACTAGTCTACAGTCCAAATATTATGGGACTGGTAAATGACAGACATATGATCTCAAATGGGCATATTGAAATGAGACATTGTCGAGGCATCCACAACCTTTAGTACCTCGCCCAACAAGGGAATTTGCTTCACATTCAGAGTTGCAGGCTACATCAGAGGTTGGAAAAGAGGCCAGGAATTCAATCGAGGAAAATTTGGAAGTGATTTTTTATAGTGTTGATGTTGACATGAACCGTCAGCGAGAGGAAGCCAATTCCCGGGCCATATTTGTTTATAAAACAGATGTGGAGTTAGATACCATGTTAGGAGAATATTTTTTTGAGTATGCAAAATTTTTCTAGGATGGTTGGAAGAAGGTCATTCAGAATGATGACCCAAACCACATATTGGTATGTGTTCTAATTAGTAATTGTTTGATGCATTTTAGGATAGTTTACTTCTAATTCTAGATTTATATATCATTGTATATATAGAAATAATCGAGTTTTTATTGCCATTAATTGTAGTTTGAAGATATGTTAAATGAATCTCTAGTAAGTAGGGGACTTGATTCCACAAGTTTAAATTTGTATGGGTTGAATCATGTATGTGTTTTCTAATATTTGTTCAATCTCTAATCTTTTTAATAAGAGATCAACAACATTTATAATTTTGTATAAATATGAACACATTGAATCCTAGATTTAGTTCTTAGTTTTTTTATTCACAGATCCCTATTCCATATCCTACTACTTGGGAAGGCTTGTCTCAATTCTCATCGGGAGAGTTTGAAGAGGGTGGGAGTTCACAGGTATCATTTAATGTCTTAAAATCATTTAAATTTAATGTGTTATAATCATTTAAATTTAATTTTTCAAATTTTCAAATTTGAAATGTGTTATCTAGGATAATGTGGAGAAGAGAGTACCTGAGAGTGTGCTTGGGAGGGAGATTGAGATTGATGAGGAAGTGAAAGAAGCACCCAGATTTGGGAAGGATGTGTCCATTTAGGATGATTCATAAATGTATGTTTTTTGCTTTTATCAAATTTTTGTTTTCTCAAATTTTTAGTTTAGCCTTTCTTATTCAATGCTTTGATCAATTATTTTGAAATATATAGAACCACTAGATAAGTTTATCGTTGTCTTAAATGGTGTACTTTCAAACTTATTTAAGGTTATATCATGATGAAGACATAAGTTTGAACTTGAACATTTGAATATTTGAGAACATACTCTATTCCACATCAGAAAAGAGAAAGTTTCTAAATTTTCTTCGATTGCATTCCTTGCTTTTTTGTCCAAGAATGGAGTAGTATGGACATATGTGTTTTCTAAATACAACAAAATGAATTCCTTCTTGCCAGGGTATCATCATACTCTTAACTAAATTAGTTACTAATCACAAAAATCAACATTCAATTAGATTTACAAATAATCTCACACATATTGTATATGTAAGCTAGCTCACACATATTGTATATGTGAGATAGCTCACAATTATTGTATATGTGAGCTATCTCACACATATTGTATATCTGATCTAGCTCACACATAATTTCGAAGAGCATTTGATTATATATAAATTGAATACATCCCATTTAAATGGTTTTTGAAGAATGACTTAATATGCATGTGCAAATTTGTGTTTTCTTCATATACATGCAAGATTATATGAGAACATCTATTCCACCACAGAAAGAGGAGATAATTATTTTCCAGAAGAATGGTTTTTAAAATGGATATTTGTAAACTTTTTTAGATATAAGTAGTTTTTTTGAAGAATGGCTTAATATGGATATTTATGAGTCCTTTAGTTTGAAAGGGCATCATGGAATTTGATTATATGACCACTGCAGAAGATGAGAGAAGTATTTTACTGCTGAGGAGATTTGTATTTTATTGTTGTGTAAATATGATCAAATAACATCACCTAGGATGATAATTTATGAAGGATTTGGGACCTTATCCACAAGGAGAGTTTCACCTGAAGGATTTGGGACTTTATCCATAAGGAGATAAGTATTTCATTGGAAGAATGACTTAATATGAAGATTTGTGAATTTTATTCATACATAGTTCTCTATTTATGTTCAAATTATTTTCTAACTCTAACTCACAATTTGTTTTACCAAGAACACAATAACATCAACTGGGATGAGAATTTTGCCTAAAGGATTTGAGACATTATTCACAAGGAGAATTTCACCTGAAGGATTTGAGACTTTATCCACAAGAAGATAAGTATTTCATTAGAAGAATGACTTAATATTGAGATTTGTGAACTTTCTTCATACACATTTCTATATTTATTTTCATATTATTATCTCACTATAACTCACAATTGTTTTTACTAAGAACAAATTTTTCTCTTTAATTTTTTTTAAGATTTTAGATAAGATTTACAAATTGTTTAAATAATGTATGTTTAATGTGGAGAGTAACTATCTTAAATATGTTTAACTGTGGTTGGATATGTTATTATTTCTTATTGTTAATTTAATATTTAGTTACAGTATACATGGTAATATGTGTTACTTTTTATTATTATTATTATTGTTTTTTAATGTTATAGATGTCTAAATTATATTTGGTGGAAAATATGTTTACAATATATTTTGAGGGAAAGAATATGTTGGAGGATGAGACTTAACTCTTTTAGTATGTATGTCAATTTTGTTTTAATCACAATTTTTTAATTCTGTATTATTTCACATGTTTGAATTGTAAATTTTTTATTTTTGAATTCTGTGTTTTTTTGCAGGTATGATGTTGTATATCTTAAAGCGATGGATTAGACTCCATAATTTTGGAGTTAAATGTATTAGTTTTTGTTATCATCCTAAAATGGATTTGGAACCTATGTATTTTATAGTGTAACTATTCAGACTTTGATTATATATATATATCATAATTTTGGAATTCAAAATATCAATTTATTGTCTCATATTTGATTTCTCAAATTTGACGGAAAAAAAGTGGCAAAGTTGTTAGTAATAAACTAATGTTTTGTATATTTTCATTTTTACAATGCATTAAATTAAGCACCAAACTCTTAAATATTTTTCTGCTATGTATTAATTTAAATATTTCATTTTATGTTCACTGTGGACTGTTAAAAATATGATTCTATTGACATATCATCAAATAATTTTAATAGAATAATTTTAGCAGAATAATTTTATATTAAAAGTTTTTTTTTTAGTTACTAATGACAACATACTTTTATGCTATGTACTAATTAAAATGTTTCATTTTATGTACACCGTGGACTGTTAAAAACATGATTCTATTGACATATCATCAAATAACTTTGGAAGAATAATTTTATATTAAAAGATTTATAATTTCATATTAAAATATTTATAATTTTATATTAAAAGATTTATTTTTTTCCTAGTTACTAATGACCCTATTGGATACATAGATGCACTTAAATAATAATAAAAACTAAACAAAAAACTAAAGGAAAGATAGGCATATGAGATTTGCTAAATAAATTGGTTACATAGATGCACTTAACTAATAAAAAAAACTAAAGGAAAAATTATAGGAAAGATAGGCATATGAGAGCATAGGTGCATTTAACTAATAAAAAAAACTAAAGGAAAAACTAAAGGAAAGATAGGCATATGAGATTTTCTAAATAAATTGGTTACATAGATGCACTTAATTAATAAAAAAAACTAAAGGAAAAACTAAAGGAAAGATAGGCAATGAAATTTGCTAAACAAATGAAAAGAAAAAATTAGAGTGAGAAATAATACGAGAATGTGTTTTTATTTATCTATTTAAGAGTATGCAAAGCCAATAATACAAGAATGTGTTGTTGTTTATATATTTAAGAATATGCAAACCCAATAGATGGACAAGAAAAAAAGTGAACTGCGAAACATGCAAGATTGTATCATTTCATATCTATTTAAGAATATATGATAGTAGACGATATGTTAAACCATGCAAAATCTATTTGAGAATATATGGTAGTAGAAAACACTTTAAACCATGCAAATCCTATGCTTGTATGAACTGAACTAAAAGGAAGAATTTTTCATGATCTACCAATTTCCTTTAAGAAAACTTGTGTTTGTTTTTGGAAGAAGGTAATCAATGTGGAATTCAAAGGAGAAGGTACATGGGTAAAATCATGAAGATGAGTAACACTTTTGTTTGTTTTATGAGAAAAAAAAACTATATTTTCACAAGTTCTTCAACTTCCGGCATACAAAAGTATTTTTTTTATTTAGAATTTAACTTTAAAGTTAAAAAAAAACTTGTAAAAAATTTTGTTAGCTTTCCAATGACTAGTTTTCAAATTTTTGTTATCAAGATTTGATATGTCAATTTGACAATTGTTTAATAGAATGTTCCTTAAACATGAAAGAAATGATAATGAGTTATTGTTTTCCCACAACAATGTATCTATTATTAAACTTATGTTTTTAATAAACGAAATATACTGCAAAATCTATAGAGACTCTAATTTATTATGACTACAATTGTGAATCTAACGGGTGAATATTATAATTTCTAGAAAAATTTTAAGT
>SNQJ01S0030125.1:136157-172154 GCA_010110895.2 Picea sitchensis
TTTTTTAATATAAACTTTAAATTGAAATATGCAGGAGAATCTATCAACATTGATGATGAAATATTAGAAAATGTTGATACTGACAAATTTGGGAAGAAAAAAGTTAAACATTATATAAGATATCGAACTAAGAATATGTATAATACTTTTTTCAAAGATGAATCAATAATAGTACAAGCTCAACTTTTACTCTCTCTAATGAGGTCAAGAAAGTTAAAAGAAGCTACATCATTATTGGGTATTCAAAAGTCAACAAATGATACAAAGATGAAACAAAATGTCTTTGAAAATATAACTAGTGTATTAAAAGCTTTTGGAAAATATCGAAAAAATGATGTGAGTGTTGCACGTAAAGTGATACAAACAAAAGTTGTTTCATCTAGCAATATAAAATACCATTTGACAAGAAACATGGCAAAAACGATGGGAACGTCAAGAAAAAGATTGCACAAACATAGAAAATTTTGATTGTAAATAGATGCAAATGATGAACTATCTTGTTTAGCAGTGATTTCTAGACAACCCTACAAAGATAGATTTGCATAAAATGTTAAAGAATCGGCCCACAATTGTTGGTTGGAAGAATCTCGTGTTTCACCACATACAAGATATGTGTTGCAACGAACAATAGCTCGATGTAATGACCCAAATCATTACGACAACAAGAGAAGCAGAAAGAGATTTTTTTTTTTGTTGTTTTAGGAAGGAAGGCCATGACGAAAAATAGTTGAACCCCACAACCAGACAACGAACATAGGTACGCAGATCAGGAAAAAGACAAATATGATTCCACACACTAGCACAAGAGAAACTGGGAAAACAATGCATAAAACAACAGATAGAACGACTACCCACCAGACACAACATGAAAATGCCTACAAGCTAAGGTACCATGTCCCAATATCGACACAATGGTCTTTACGACTAGTCACTAGAACCTCAATGGAGCACCAACATCACTAGAACATCCCAGGCAACAACAAAGACCACCACAAACAAATCCCACAACGGATAGCATAGACTCCGACCAAGTTATCATTCGCCTCTATCTGTGAGGGAACACAATGATCCCCTCCTTGGGAATCATGCGGTCACCCTGTGATAGGAACAAAAACAACTGTGGCACAAGAACCTAACTGGACCAAGGACTCAAGATAAATCCAACGCGCTATGAGCCGAATAACTGACAAGGAGATTACACTTATGCCCCCAAGCAACGGGTCGACCAAACGTAGGTGACATTGCTAAAAAAATGATGCAAGATAATACACGACTTCACCAACAACCAACCATTAATCAAGTCTAAACTAGTCCATAATTACAATATAATGTAACATTAATTACAAATATAATTTATCAAGTATAAATTACAGATTAGTTAATAATTTACAAATCTAATTTAACATTAAATACAAATCTAATTTAGCAAGTTTAAAGTACAAATTAGTCAATAATTTACAAATCTAGTTTAACATAAATACAAATCTAATTTAGAAAGTATAAATTAATCAATAATTACAAATCTAAGTTAGCAACTACCTATATATAACAATATTAACAATATCAAAGTATAATGCTATAATTATAACACTATTAACAACATTAACTTCTAGCATGTTGTCAGTAATATTAACAGTATTAAAGTATAACCAACTCTCTATTAAACATTAAAACTGTTGAGTAATAACGATGCAATTAAGCGGGTGTATTGTACCTCAAATTCACCATAAAAAAAAATTCTATGACATAATTTCGATTTCGTTTAAGCCTAGAATTTAAGAGAAGGTAAGATTCATTTATGCCCATAATGACATTATTACACTAGTCTAGTTTATTTCGAACAGAAAAGATTATGTGGATAAATTCTTTCCATAATTCTATCACTTCCCTTAACTCTCAAACTAATCCAACATACTTTTATGTATATAGGCAATATCTAAACTTAGGTCGAAGGAACATTTGAGGTTCAGAGAGATAAATCTCAGGAGGAATAACACTTCGGAAAGTGTTATTGAGATTCAGGAACTCATTCCCGGGAAGGACCGAAGACCAAGTCTTTGAAGACTTAGAAAATCGTTTAAGCCTGGAGTGAGTAAAATCTCAAGAGGAAAAACATCGTCGAGCGTTGGATTGCGGTGGAAAATCTCGCAAACTGTTCGATTTGAGGTAGGAGCACAAGATTTAACACTGTGTAGATCCAAGAGGGGAGATCTTGAAGATCTCAATGGATGGTGGATATTCCTCGAGGAGAAACGTTGAAACCCCACAAGACGTTGGATAAGGTGGAGCTACGAGGAGGTTAGCAGCGAGGGCTTCTTGACCTCTAAAGCTCAAGAGGAAAAGTGACCATCGATCACAGGAAGATATGGACCGTTGGTCCATTTCGCGATTTCGGGTATCGAAAGTTGGAAAGGCAGAGGTCCTTGTCTCCCAAAACCCCGAATCGCGAAATCACGAAATAGCGAGGTCGGACGTGGACCGTAGATCCCAGGGATTATTGTGAGCCATTGATCGAACACCAAGACATTTTGGCATTTCGGCAACCGAGGATTCGAAGGACAAAGGGATGGGATGATTGACTTGTGAAGTCCTGATCCATGATATTTCGACATTTCGGCAATCGGGAATTCGAAGGACAAAGGGATAGGGTGCTTGATTTGTGAAATCTCAGTCCACGATATTTCAACATTTTGGTAATCGGGGATTCGAATGACAAAGAAAAGGAGGAACACTTGCATCGCGATTCCCTGAATCGCGAAAAGCCGGTAGCGCTTTGACGTTAAGTGTGTGGTCACAGAGTAGTGGTCACGTGGTCAGGGGCTAAGGGTGATCCAAAACCGTTAAGCCCTTTTTGGCGTTTCGGCGATCGGGAGTTGTAAGGACAAGGAGTCTGGGATTATTGAAGTAATCAGTTCTGCACATTTAATTGTGCTTTTAATTGCAAGGTTGGATCTTCATGATTGCTAGAGCAGTAGGTATTTTGACTATCTGGTATGTACGCATATAAAAGAGTATATTATCATTCTTACTATAGGGAATTCACTTTAAATCTCCATTAACATCTGTACTTATTTCCACCTATAAGTATGTACATACATATAGCTTTCTCTAAATATATATAGAACGATTCACTATCATAGGTATAGTTTCAACTTTATTCTGTTTTAATAGTTGGAAAATGCAGTTATGTGCTACGGTCCTGCATCTTTACTTACAAAAAATATAAACATGCAAGTATATCTACCTAAATTGGGTCTCATTCTTACACACCAGTAGCTTACACATCAAAGCATAGTTAACTCGAAGGATCCCATCTTGATCTCCACGGTTTATGCCAATTAAAAGTAGTCTAATTACAAAATTTTGAATACTTAAAGGTGAATGACTTCATGGCAAGAAGAACGCTTAGAAAAAATCGTGCTAAAAATATTCTTAAGTAGTTTAATAATTTCATATACAATAATTTATATACTTGTCATGCCCTGTACACAGTGACTTGTAATATGATCTATTATTTCTATTCTACCTCTATCCCAGATGAAGATCCTCCATTGTTTCTACCAATCCATTCATTACAATATTAGAGTTGTTCCTATAACAAATAATTCCTACTATGTTCCTACAGTTTTGTGAAAAAACAGAGGTCAATTAGGTTTTGGTGATTATAAATGCCGAACACCAAAAACAAAAGACCACGTTGTTTGTCGAATCGCAAAAAGCGGAAAGACTGTGGCCCAACACTTTGGGGTTTCAGGGTTCGAGATTTCGCGATTACAAATGCCAAACACCAACACACAACAACTTCTGAATTGCAAAAATGTGAGCGGAATGTGGGACCAACGCTCCGGGGTTTCTGGGTTCGGGATTTCGGGGTTCAAAATTTTGGGGTTTACAAATACTTGACACACAAGCAACATGAAATAAGAACTGTCGAATTGCAAAATGAGATTAGGGCGTGGGCCCAACAAATTTTGGGTTTCAATGTTTGGTAAAGCAAAGGAACTCCGCATATATGTAACAAGCAAGTCCCGAATGCCGAAATATCAATTTTATATTTAATCTCTTTTAAAATCACACGCTCCAACAAATAAACTTGGAATAAATAAATGACTGGGTTCGTAATTGGTAAAAAAAAATAATTACTGTGTTTGCTCAGAAATGAATTTATCATGAAATAAAATGATTTTACAAACTCAATAACAGAAAATCATAATCGCAGAGTAAACCTCCAAAACAGGGAATAACCAAATCAATTCAGGAAATGCTTTCAAGCTATCTCACCCTCTGTGTCCGGAATTACAATATGATTCAAGTTTTATGGGAACAAAACTTGCCCCTTTGACCTTAGGAAAAATTAAATCAGGGTGGTGATGGTATTTGGTGGCCTGCAAAGGCTAAGGCAACCATCGCTTGACAGTGAACCCTTACGTGTTGAAGGGTCAAGACGACCACCGATCCGCCATCATAAAGCAGTGAAATGATTACAAACTAACAAGTTTTTCCTATTACAGAAATGGATTATGACACAACAAATTTCTCCCATGGAAGTACTTCAATACATAATTAACATATACATATCAACAGTATAAGTGATTATTTAACACAGAGAAGGAACAGATCAACATATCTGAACCAGTTTTGAGGGAAGACAAAGGGAACAACCACGTTCCTACCAACCGTAGAATAGGCAGCCAAATTACTTGCCCGATTCACCCCCTAGCCTGACCATGAATCCATGAGGGCGAACTTGGAAGAATCCTCCTCAACAATGTCCACAACTCCAACAATTATCCTCTTGCCTCACACTTACTCAGCAGTGCTCATAACAACAAGTAAAAATCCATGGTCTTTTTTCTCCGCATACTTGGCAGCATCCTGCCTCCTCAAGTATGCTATTTATCAATTTTTCCCAGGTCTTTTTCCCTCCCTTGGGGATTTTCACAGCTTTCTAAATCCCTGATTTTCACGGGCTGCCAATGGACAAATCACTGATTTGTCACTTGTAAAAATCAGCCTAGAGGTAGTTCCAACATGTTCCCCACTCATGGAGTCATGGTCAGCTAAATTTAATATGGTTGTTCCATTTGTCCTCCTGCAATCAATATAAAATATTCTGTTTTCATACAAGTGTCATAGTCAAATAGTTAGTTGGGTCAAATCAGGTCTCTACCCCACAGTAAAAATAATTAATTACAATTACCAATTTTAAAATTCGGAATTGCCATAAATGGAAAAAAAAATCCAAACTCGAATTTACAAAAAATGGAATAAATTTCCAGCAAATTTTAAATTTCAAAAATATTTTATTTTTGGGGATGTCACAGCGGGCTACTATCAACGTTGTTGATTAATTACTCAATTGCAGGTACATTAAATGTGATACTGCATTCTATTGATATTGTTGTAAGTAGTTATGACATGGTTGTGTATAAGTTGATGGCATCTGCTAAGCATGATATAGCTGGCATAAATAGGATGTCTCTGATATGAATTAATTCTAAAATTTCCTGGGTAATTTAACCATCACTAGCTGAAATATCAATGTCCAATAAGGTAACGATCAATGTTGTCCACCACACGATCAATGAACCACCCTCTCATTCTCTTATTATAATAATTGTTAATCATTGCATAGAAGTAGCAGACCGAATTATTGTTGTCACTAAATGAAAACTGCCCAAATCAGAGTGGGTAGAGCACTATGAAATTGTCTGAGCATCGCATAGGAGGAACATGTGCATATAATACAAGAAGATACACACAACTTGCAACCTTGACAATAGATCAATGCAGACATAAAAGGAAACAAGTGCAAACATAAGGATCACTATTCATAAATGAACCATGCTTCATAAAATCGCCAAGAGATTTAGTTGTCATACTTGGCATAAAAAAATTTAATGGTTGTCCCTTAATTATGGAAAATTTCACGTTCATTGTAACTTAACCTCGCAAAGCAACGAAATGTTTAGGCGAGAAAAAGAGATATGAAGACGTAGAGGGAATTTTGTGGCCAAGCAATTCTTTGTTTATCATTCAATTGCTGAGTTTTAACACAACAGTTTCACTAGGTAAATTCACTATCAAAGTAAAAATATATTGCAGAGGGAAAACACAAGCCAGGTGTATGAAAGGTGCAAGGAAAAATTGCCTTCAAATAAATTAAAAATGCATAGGGAAATTCGCAGGCTAGATGGGTCAACATAAGGTGAATTCGCCATGGCATAAAGGTGAATATTTGCAGTTTTAACAAGATAAGATCACAATGTACTCGAAGAAATATCTCCCAGCCATTTACACCCAAAAATGTTACCTTTACACATAAAAACGCACCCCTATACTCAACAACTACTCCCCACCCCTAAAACACAGTAGAAAAGAAACAAAGGCATTCTAGTAAAAATTTCATGGTTGATCAGGTGTAAAAAGATGCAGGTGATCAAGGAAGTTCTCGTTGTAATTCAAGGCATAACCTTACTGTTAATAAAGGGAAAAACACAATCCAAATAAAATGTAAGGGATGTCAAACAATAGGACAAAAAATAGTCCAATATAAATTATAAATGTCATTTAAGTGGACAAACGCAATCTAAATTTGTCCTCAGTTAAATTAAAGTGTAGAAGTAAAATCGTAGGCAACGAAGATGAAAAATCACAGGGTTATTCCTTCGCTAGAAGGCACAATACAATGCCTCAACCAGGAACAACCAACAGGGGTAGACGATTAGGAAACACTATCCTTTTCTCATCATCCACGTAGAGAAAAGCAAGGCATTAGGATCTATAGGTCTATTAACACCGAAGTGATGACCGTTGATCCGACTCCTAGTCGACTGCTCAGGCATGGATTGATGATCTAGGGATGAGGACAAAGACAAGTCACAAACGCTTCATAAAAATCAATAAAACCAACAGGACAATCACAATATTCATGGATCGATTTCTAAGGGAATCAATTCAAGCAACGAGCTTAAGGATATGGTCAATTTAGGTTCTCGATTAAAATGCTAAGTAAAACACTTTCTTTACCCAATTTAAAGTACAGAAATGAATGTTCAAGATCAATATTAATCTACCATTCAGAATAAGAGTATGCGTACCATAGCCCACGGTGACAACTCTGAGTCGTTGTCCTATGTGCTCCGTCCCGCTCCCACTTTCCGACCACTATAAATTGATCGGTACCTCCTAGCCAATGCTAGGGGTACTCTTCTTCCCCCTTAGCCCCCTGAGCCATAAAGGGGCCTCACACTCTAAACCAAAGAAAAACTAACAACCAGCTCGCCTCGAAAGGTCGAGTTACCACTCGTACCGAAGATGGGTATCCCAAATCCCACAAGATAAGTCAGTCAATTCAAAAGTTCTACAGCGTAATGTTACACATGAAAGAAGAGATCCATCCTCCTCCTCCTCCCTCCTTTATATAGAATTTCTAAGTGATTTATTTCCCAAATTCCCATTTAATTTATTATTCAATAATTTAATTTAGAAAAATCCTCCCACGTACATGTGTCACCCATCCCCTTCGTTGCATCGGAAATTAATTTCATTAATTAATTATTTACTCCTACTTCCCTCATCCACCTAAAAGCATTCCTAGAATTTCACCTAGGTGTCCCCATATTCCCTTACACATTTTAATGACTTACGCTCTTACTAAATTCCTAGTTGAGTTCAATTTAGAAAGTTCTTAAAGGAAGGGTTCCTTACTAAGTTGGTCATTCTGCTTTTTTCCTTATGCTTCCCTTTTTCTTTATGTTTTCCCTTTTTCCCTTAGTTTCCTAGTTCTTTTAAATTTCCCTCTTTTCCCATTTTATCTAAAACTCAAATTAGCAAGTGTAGAAAATTACCTCTTTCCCCATTTTCTTTTTAATTAATAATTTTTTTAATTAGCATATGTAACAAAACAATTATTTCCCCTTTTTAAAAATTTAATCCCCCAAAGTAATTTGATTTTTATAATTTAATTGAATTTCTTACCCCCTTCTCGTCATATGTTTAATGATGATTATTAGTATTATTTATTTATTTTAATTTTTATTTTTTTACCACAAGTATCATTGAGACCTAGATTTTATTTTCCTAGGATGGGCGACATTTTATTAGGGAAATTGTTTATTTAAATCTCTCTTATCACATTATTCGTTCTAAGGCCATCTAGGTTTATTCGCTGATTAGTTAACAATGCGACATGCCCTTCAGAACACACTAGGTTCTCCAAGGGTGCCACTTGCCTCATTTTGTTTCCCTTGTGCGATGTGCCCTTCAGGACGCACTATGTGCTCCAAGGGTGCCATTCACCTCATTCTATTTTTCTCGTGTGACGTGCCCTTCAGGATGCACTACATGCTCCAAGGGTGCCACTCACCTCTTGACTGAATTGGTAGACATCAAAAACCCCTGGAGTCAATACTCCGTGAGCTGATCTTGTGGGAGACTAAGGGCCTCTAAGGAATAAGGCCCCTGCCTTATTCTGTGCCCCTTAGAATCATCATGAGACGCTGTCGTAGTATTCCCTCATGACATCGTGGGTCTTATCGAACTAGGTAGTTGGTAACCTACATTTCGAGCCATGGCAGGAGTGCTAGTAGGATGTGGCAGGGATTTTGTCCACACCTCTCCCTCGGATTTTGTCCACACCTCTCCCTCAATGTCTCTGGTAGTCGTGGATGACCCCTCCAATCCAAATGTGAGTCTGGTCGACAAGCTATCGTCAACCTACATCATCAACGAATCATGTCAGAAATAAAATCAATAATAATAACATCTAATTAGATGCACATATGTCATATATACAACAATCAAACCCCAATAGTACACTCCCTGACTCGATCTAGAGTAAAAGGGTTTTATCGATGCCTCTACATCCTTGAGATAAAAAATCCTTCAAACTCACAAGAAACGAGTCAATAGAACCTATCTATATCAATACAACAAAATAACATGTCATCATATCCATAATGCCTCATAATCATAATCAAATGCCCAATAGTATAATAATCCAGATCACTTTGCAAGCAAATGTCCTCAAATAATAAGTTCACTCAGTGTGGGCAAGAGCGGGATGTTACATATACCCCCTCTTGGTCTAAACTTCGTTCTGAAGTTTCACAGTATATAAATGCTGAAATAATGTGTATCACAGTGTTAGAAGTCTATCTATCAAACAAAAATGCAAACTGCTGGCGAATATCATATGTGTCCTCCCAGGTCGTCGAGTGCAGACTATAGTTGTCCCACTAGACCTTGATCTGATCTACTGTTCAATGTCGTAGCTATTGAATGCAATGATCCAGTATGCAGATCGACTCATTCATGAGTGCCCCATCATCTGATACCTACAAGGAAATCATGTCAATAATATGTGTAGGATCACTAATATAATATCTCAAAATAGATACGTGAAAAACATCGTGCATATGCGTCAAAGAATCAGGAAAGGCTAGTTGATAGGCCACGAGCCCCTTTCTCTCAAAAATCTCGAAATTTCCCACGAACCTAGGAGATATTTTATCTCCCTTTCCAAACTTGATCAAACTCTTATGCGGTTTTATCCCCTAGAAGACTCGATCTCCAATTTTGTAACTACGGTCCACACAGTGCGCATCGACATAACTCATTTGTTGATCCTGTGCTTCTTTGATTCTTTGTCTTATTGTTTGCATTTTATATTCCATTTCTTGGATCGCTTCTAGTCCCACCAGAACCCTATCCTCAATTCGATCCCAAATCAAAGGTGTCTGACACAGTCGCCCATAAAGAAACTCGAAAGGTGCCATCTGAATGGTGCTTTGGTAACTGTTGTTATAGGCGAATTCTACCAGTGGCAAGAATTCCTCGCAATGCTTTTGTTGGTCCATCACGTACATGTGCAACATGTATTCCAAGACTTGGTTTTTTCGTTTGGTATGCCCTTGTTTCTTCAGATGATACGTAGTACTAAAGTTAAGTTGGGTCCCGAAGGCCTCTTGGAAACTAGTCCAAAATTGTCCAGTAAACACCGATCCTTTATTGGATATAATCCTCTTATGTACGCCATTCAGTCTCACAATCTCACTGATGAAAAATCTATCTACGTTAGGTGCCTGATACGTCGTACGCATAGGAATAAAATTATAAATTTTCGTCAAAGTGTCAACTACCACAAAAATCGAGTCGTGTCTCCTTTCCGTCAGTGGCAATCCAACAATGAAATCCATAGAAATAACCTACCATTTCGATTCCAGAATAGCGTGTGGCTGTAGTAATCATACTAGATGTCCATGTTCAGCCTTTACCTGCTAACATTCTAGACATCTGGCCACATGGTTGACTATGTCTTCCTTCATTCCTTTCCAGAAGAATAAGGTTTTATGGTCCGCCCCCATCTTTGTGACTCTCAAGTGAGCCATGTACACTGCTCCATGAGCCTCATTTAGGATCAAAATCCCCAACGCGTCATTCATTGGTACATAAATCTGATTTTTAAACATCAATAATCCATCTTTGTCCAACGTAAATCCTTCACATCTTGGTACCATCATTGTGTTTTGTCCGATAAAATCCTTAACCTCTTTGTACCAATCATCGTCGCACTGTAAAGTTAGAATATTTTCACGTAGATTAGTCTAAAGCGACAACACCAAAAATATGTGTGGTCTCCGACTCAATGTATCTACCACTCAGTTTCCTGTTCCTTTTATGTAAGTAATCTCAAAATCATATTTTCTAAGCAATTCTGACCAACGTCGTTGTCGCGCGTTTAGGTCGCTTTGCGTAAAGATGTGTTTTTCTCCACAATGGTCTATTTTTAGTTTAAATTTTCATCCAATAAGGCAACATCTCCAAAACTTCAAGGCATATACAATGGCTAATAACTCCAAATCATGTGTCGTGTAGTTCTCCTCATTCTTTCTCAATTTCCTCAAGATGTAAGTGATCACTCGACCGTATTGCATCATGAATCTGCCTAAGCCTTCCTTGGATGCATGAGTCCATACCAAGAAGTCCATGTCCATGCCATGGACCTTTAGTATCGGTGTCATTGTCAACATCTCCTTGAGCCTCTGAAATGCTTCCGCACATTTCTCGGTCCAAACAAACTTCTTGTTCTTCTTCTGCAATTTTGTGATCGGATTTGCTATCTTCAAAAATCCCTCGATGAACCTTTGATATTATCCTACTAAACCCATGAATCTATGCACTTCTGGGACATTCATGGGAACGAGCCATTCCATTGATAAAACAAGCATTTGGACAACTTCCCAAACAATTTGTGCTCTCTCAAACACTGTAGTACCAAGTTGAAGTGCCCATCATGTTCCTCTGTCGTCCGAGAGTAAATCATAATATCGTCAATGAATACTTGGACAGACTTGTCCAAGTACTCGCATAACACCCCATTCATCAAACTCATAAATACTCCTGGGGCATTAGTCAGTCCAAATGGTAAAACAATAAACTTGTAATTTCCAAACCTCATCTTAAAGGCAGTCTTAGGGACGTCATCCTCCTTGATCCATAACTGGTGATACCCTTATCGCAAATCGATCTTTGAAAACACCATTGCACCCTTCATCTGATCGAATAGATCATCAATCCTCATCAATGAATACTAATTTTTTATCGTTTCCTTGTTCAATTTTTGGTAGTCAATGCAAATTCTCCATGTCCCATCCTTATTTCATATGAAAATAAGAGGTGCACCCCATGGTGACACACTCAGACGTAGAAGTCCTAGGTCCAACAACTCCTTCAGTTGCATTCTCAACTCCTGTAATTCCGGGGTTGACATACGATAAGGCGTTCTCTCTATTGGTTCAGTCCCCGGTTTTAGGTCTATGGTAAACTCCAATTCCTTCTCCGACGACATCCTAGGTAACTCCTCCGGGAAGACGTCCGCAAAATCTCTCACCACCGGAAGGTGTTCTAGACCTTCCATTAATCCCTTTTCATTTAACGCAAGGATTTCATAAATCTTACACCCCTTGCGCATGCTCTTTTGTAGCTGCAAGGAAGAGATGAACCTCAGGGAAAATCCCTGGTTTTGATCTACAATCACGCGTATTTTTCCCTCATCATCGAACAAGCTCAACCATTTCATCTTACAGTTGATTATCGCCTCATATGATTCCAACCAGTCCATATCGATCACGACATCGTAAGATCCTAAGATCATTATGTACAGGTTGGCCCTGGTGAAAAACTCTCCCAGGTTAAGGGTACAACCCATAAACTTTCCTCCAACCTTTTGTTTGTCTCCCAAAGCCATCTCTACAAAGATAAAATCATCCTGTTCGATTACCTTTACCTTAATCCTTTTTAGCGCTTCACCAGAAATGAAACTCTTGGTATAAGTAGGATATATCAAAATACTAAGGGTTTGGTCAGCGATGGTACCTGACATATTGAGCACATTCGACTGGTTCTCTACCTCACGGTTATCCACCACCGCATGAATCTTATGGGCCTTTCCAAAATATCCCACGGTAGTGGGTCCAGCTGATCCAGACACTCTAATCCTCTCCACTAGACAGTGGTGTTGGTCCAGTACTCCTGGTACCCAAAGTAGAAGCTGACGGCCCACCGGCTTGGAATCCTGGTCTTTTCTATTGAATAGGCCTAAACTGCTGCTATTGCGTTCAACACTGCTACTGATGCTCTAGTCCCCGATAAGTAGTCTGCTGCTGAGGCGTTGGTCACCGAGGTATAGTGAAAGTGGATCCTCTCTGGAATAAACAATATCCTGGCATCTGTCTAGTTGGTGTCTGATGCTGTTGTGCACCAGATGACATCTTCATTGCTGGTCTCACTAGAGTCCTGCTCTGACCCCTGCTGATAAGCTCCTCCTCTGCTATGAGGGCCTTCTGGATGAAATCATGTAAGGTCTGAGGCATCATAATCCTAACCTTTGCATGTATGTTGATGTTAAGTCCAAACAAGAATCTGTTGACGTTAAGTTTCTCAGTATTAAGGTGTGGAGCATACTGAAGCAACTACATAAAACGGGCCTCATACTCGGGCACCGTACGACCTCCCTTTCACAAGGCATTGAACTCATTGAGTTGACACTCAATGAATTCCTCTAATAGGTACCTCTCTCAGAACCGTTCCTCGAACAACTCCCATGACATGTCTTCGACAACCATGTTCAATTGTGGCAGGAGTGTATTTCACAATAGAAGAGCACTACCCTTCAGTTGAAAAACCTCCATGCGGACCTTCATGTTGGAGGTATAGTCACGAAGTGCAAAACACATTGCCATATTATCCAACCATTCCTCAGTGGCTGGGCCATCTGGGGCACTAGAGAACTTGGGAAATATGACCTTGTCGAGTTCACGGTGAATGCTACCCATACTAACCAGAGCGTCCAGTGGACCCTCAGGGGGTGTCGGTGCCATGGCCTCATCTCTGTCCAAATATTTTATCAGTCCCTCAGACATCTGCTAAAAAGACCTCATCACCCATCACTATCTACTCCTACCCGACAACCTGTTCGTCTCCCTGGGGGTTAGACCCCTCAGGCGTGGATGCCACTAGATGTGTCACACCTCCTCCCCTAGCACCACGTCTTCTGCCTCTGCGACGTCCTCTAACCATGATTACCTGCACGAATACAAGTCAACTTAATTAGCAACATTATAATCAAATATCATATCAACGAAAGCCGAAGTGTTCCCAAGTCACAGGTTGAACCCGCTCTCATACCATATGTAACGACCCAAATTAATACGACAACAAGAGAAGCAGAAAATGCAATTTTTTTTTTTGTTTTGGGCAGGAAGACCACGATGACAAAAATTGAACCCCACAACTAGATGACAAACAAAGGTACATAGATCAGGAAACAAACAACTATGACTCCACACAGTAGCACAAGAGAAACTGGGTGAAACATGCATAAAACAACGGATAGAACGACTACCCGCCCGACACAACATGACAATGCGTACAAGCTAAGGGATCATGTCCCAATCCCGACACAATGGTCTTGATGACCAATCACTAGAACCTCGATGGTGCACAACCAAACACATGAAGGCGTTACATCCCAGGCACCAACAACGACCACCACAAACAATGCTCGCAACGGGTAGCACAAACTCTAGCCAAGTTATCATTCACCTCTATCAGTGAGGGCACACAACAGTCTGCTCCTCATGAATCATACGGTCATCCTATGATAGGCACGAAAACAACCATAGCGCAACTACCTAACTGGACCAAAGACTCAAGATAAATCCAATGCACTATGAGCCGAATAATTAACAAGGAGATTACACTTATGCCCCCAAGAAATGGGTCAACTAGATGCAGGTTACATCGCTCAACAAATGACCCAAGCTAATACATGACTTTGCCAACAACCAACCATTAATCAAGTCTAAATTATTCCATAATTACAATCTAATGTAAGATTAATTACAAATCTAATTTAGCAAGTCTAAATTACAGATTAGTCAATAATTTACAAATCTAATTTAACATTAAATACAAATCTAATTTAGCAAGTCTAAAGTAAAAATTAGTCAATAATTTACAAA
The DNA here is from genome assembly GCA_010110895.2 of Picea sitchensis. NCBI lineage: Eukaryota > Viridiplantae > Streptophyta > Pinopsida > Pinales > Pinaceae > Picea > Picea sitchensis. The sequence goes on from SNQJ01S0030125.1 coordinate 150,683, forward strand.
TCTAATTTAACATAAATACAAATATAATTTAGCAAGTATAAATTAATCAATAAGTACAAATCTAATTTAGCAACTACCTATATATAACAATATTAACAATATAAAAGTATAATGCTATAATTATAACACTATTAACAATATTAATTTCCAACACGCTGTCAGCAATATTAATAGTATTAAAGTATGACCAACTGTCTATTAAACATTGAAACTGTTGAGTAATAACAATGTAAATAAGCGGGATACTATCAATGTTGTTTATTAATTACTCAATTGTAGGTTCATTAAATGTGATACTACATTCTATTGATATTGTTGTAAGTAGTTATTACATGGCTGTGTATAAGTTGTCCCCATATTTTAAGCATGATATAGATGGCATAAATAGGATGTCTCTGATATGAATTAATACTAAAATTTCCTAGGTAATTTAACCATCACTAGCTGAAATATCAATGCCCAATAAGGTGACAATCAATGTCGTCCACCACATGTTTTTGTTCTGAACCACCCTCTCATTCTCTGATTATTAGAATTGCTAATCATTGCGTACAAGTAGCAGAGATAATTATTACTATCACTAAATAAATGATGCCCAAATCGAAGTGGGTAGAGCACTATGAAATTTGTTGTGCATGTTATAGGAGGAACGCAGACATATCATAGAAGCAGATACATACAACTTGCAACCTTGAGAATAGATCAATGCAGACATAAAAGGAAACAAGCACATGCATAAGGATCACTATTTATAAATGAACATGGTTCGTAAAATCACTAGGATATTTAGTTGTCATACATGACATCAAAAAATTTAATGGTTGTCCATTAAATATGGAAAATTTCATGTTCATTGTAATTTAACCTCGCAGAGCAATGAAATGTTCAAATGGGCAAAAGAAATATGAAGACACAGAGGTAATTTCTTGGCCAAGCAATTCGTTGTTTATCATTCAATTGCTGAGTTTTAACACAACAATTTCACTGGGTAAGTCACTATCAAAGTAAAAATATATTGTAGAGGGGAAACAGAAGCCAAGTGTATGAAAGGCACAGGGAAAATTTTCCTTGAAATAAATTAAAAATGCATAGAGAAATTCGTAGGCTAGATGGGTCAACGCAAGGTGAATTCGCCATGGAATAAAGGTGACGATTTGTAGTTTTAACAAGATAAGATCACGATGTACTCCAAGCAATATCTCCTAGCCATTTACAACCAAAAACGTTACCTTTAAACATAAAAACACACCCCTATACTCAACAACTACGCCCAACCCCTAAAACACAGTAAAACAAAAACGAAGGCATTCTAGTAAAAAAATTGTGGTTGATCAGGTGTGAAAAGACGTAGGTGCTCAAGGAAGTTCTCATTGTAATTCAAGGCATAACCTTACTGTTAATCAAGGGAAAAACACAATCCAAATAAAATGTAAGGGCTGTCAAACAATAGGACAAAACACAATCCAATATAAGTTATAACTACAATTTAAGTGGACAAACATAAGCTAAATTTGTCCTTAATTAAATTAAAGTGAAAAAGTAAAATCCCAGGGAACGAACATGAACAAGGACAGGGGTATTCATTCGCCAGAAGGCGCAAGACAATCACTCAACCAGGAACAACCAACAGGGGTAGATGGTTGGGCAACACTATCCTTAGGATCTATAGGTCTATTAACATCGAAGTGACGACCATCGATCTGAGTCCTAGCCGACTGCTCAGGCATGGAATGATGATCTAGGGATGAGGATAAATACAAGGCACAAACTATTCATAAAAATCAATAGAACCAACAGGACAATCACAATATTTAGGGATCGATTGCTAAGGGAATCAATTCAAGCAACGAGCTTAAGGCTATGGTGAATTTAAGTTCTCGATTAAAATGCTAAGTAAAACACTTTATTTAACCAATTTAAAGTACATAAATGAAGCCACCAGATCAATATTAATCTACTATTCAGAATAAAACCATGTGTACCGTAGCCCAAGGTGACATCTCTGAGTCGTTTTCCTGTGCACTCCGTCCCGCTCCCGCTTTGCGACCACTGTGACTTCATCAGTACCTCCCAGCCAATGCTAGGGGTACTCTTCTTTCCCCTTAGCCCCCCGAGCCACAAAGGGGACTCACACTCTAAACCAAAGAACAACTAGCAACTAGCTCACCTCGAAAGGTCGAGCTACCACTCGTACCCGAGCTGGGTATCCCAACTCCCACAAGATAAGTCAATCAAGTCAAAAAATTTGCAGTGTAACATTACACATGAAAGAAGAGATCCATCCTCCTGCTCCCTCCTTTATATAGAATTTCTAAGTGATTTCTTTCTCAAATTCCCATTTAATTTATTGTTCAATAATTTAATTCAAAAAAATCCTCCCCCATACATGTGTCACCGATCCCCTTCGTTGCACCATAAATTAATTTCATTAATTAATTATTTACTCCTATTTCCCTCACCCACCTAAAAGCATTCCAAGAATATCTCCTAGGTGTCCCCATATTCCCTTACACATTTTAATGACTTACGCCCTTACTAAATTCCTAGTTGAGTTTAATTTAGAAAGTTCTTAAAGGAAGGGTTCCTTACTAAGTTGGTCATTCTGCGTTTTTCCTTATGCTTCCCTTTTTCTTTATGTTTCCCCTTTTCCCCTTAGTTTCCTAATTCTTTTAAGTTTCCCTCTTTTCCCATTTTATCTAAAACTCAAATTAGCAAGTGTAGAAAATTACCTTTTTCCCCATTTTACTTTTAATTAATAATATTTTTAATTAGCATATGTAACAAAACAATTATTTCCCCCTTTTAAAAATTTAATCCCCCAAAGTAATTTGATTTTTATAAATTAATTGAATTTCTTACCCCCTTCTCGTCACATGTTTAATGATGATTATTAGTATTATTTATTTATTTTTATTTTTATTTTTTTACCACAACTATCACTGAGACCTAGATTTTATTTTCCTAGGCTGGGCAACATTTTATTAGGGAAATTGTTTTTTAAAATCTTTCTTATCACATTATTCATTCTAAGGACATCTAGGTTTATTCACTTATTAGTTAAAAACATGATGTGCCCTTTAGGATGCACTAGGTGCTCCAAGGGTACCACTCTCCTCATTTTATTTCCCTTGCATGACTTGCCCTTCAGAACGCACTACGTGCTCCAAGGGTGCCACTCGCCTCATTCTATTTCTCTTGCACGATGTTCCTTTCAGGATGCACTATGTTCCCCAAGGGTGCCACTTGCCTCTTGACTGACTTGGTAGACATAAAAAACCCCTAGATTCAATACTCCGTTAGGTGATCTTATGGGAGACTAAGGGCCTCTAAGGAATAAGGCCCCTCCCTTATTGCATGCCCCTTAAAATCATCATGTGCGACTGTCGTAGTCTACCCTCATGACATTGTGGGTCTTCTTGAACTAGAAAGTCATTAACCTATAGTTCAATACATGACAAGAGTGATAGTAGGTTGTGGCAGGGTTGTTCTTCACACCTCTCCCTCAATGTCTCTAGTAGTCGTGCATGACCCCTCTACTCCACATGTGAGTCTGGTCGGAAATCTATCATTAGCCTGCATCATCAATGAATCATGTCAGAAATAAAATCCGTAATCATAACATCTAATGAGATGCACATATATCATATATACAACAATCAAACCCCAATAGTCCACTCCCTAACTCAATCCAGAGTCCAAGGGTTTCATCGATGCATCTGCATCCTCGAGGTCCAAAATCATACACACTCAGGAGAACCGACTCAATATCACATATCTATATGAATACAGAAAAATAACATGTCATCATATCCATAATGCCTCATAATCATAATGAAATGTCCAATAGTATAATAATCCAGATCACTTTGCAATAAAGTGTCCTCAAAGAATAAGTTAGCTCAGTGCGAGAAAGAGCGGGATGTTACACACAAAAACATTATGAATAACATCCAAAACATATATTTCCAATGACACAAATAGAATTGTTCAATAAGTTCAAATAAGAGCACAAAGAAGTTAAAATTTCCATCAATACATTTGTGCAACAAAAACCACGGTTTTTTAGACCCATCATTGTTCGTGACACTTGTTTTTTTCGTTATCAGGTAGAATTTGAGTTGTATTACGACACTTTTTTGGATTTTGGTAAAACTTTATGGCCAGGTTCACCTCCTCCTTCCACATTCCGTGTTTTTATATATGAAATTCTATGTGAAAGAGAAGATGATGATTTATTATACAAAAGAAAATGTGTTGGTGGAAATAAATGTGATCGTTGTGGAAATCTAAGTTTGTTTCATTCAAAGTATCATATTGATATGAATGATCAATCATTTTCTTATATAACAGTCAATTGGAAGAGATATGAATATATCAATAGGACAACTCCACTTTTTTCAAATGTTATTTCCAAAAGGATTGACTTGAAGGTAGATAAAATCTTTGTGATAGTTGTTTTGAAGAAGCTTGAGGAAGAAATTTATAAATACACCAAGCATTCACATAGAGCTTGATTGCAAGATCTACAATTCAAACAATCCTGTGAAGTGTTTCCATTAGGGACAATTTTGCTTGTAGTTGATTTTGCAGAGAATTACACATTCGCTGCACAAAAAGAAATACAGAGTGAATATTATAATTCTAATCAAGTCACGATATTTGTCCACATTCTATATATACATGCTCAACGAAGTCTTGATAAAATAGAAAGCACCAATGACAATCAACAAGTTTTTAAATAATATCACTTTTATATAAGTGATGATCGAACACACGACACACATTATGTACAACATTGTTTTGATAAATTTTATGATTCATTGAAAGAACATGAAATCGGATTCGAGATAGAGCGGTGGATATGGTGGATGGGTGTCTTGGGTTAGTTCAAATCTTCCGCGATATTTTTATTGGTTATGTCATCTTCTTGAAATTAAACATTTTATTGGTTATGTCATCTTCATAAAAAATTAAACATTACACATTTTTGGAATTTTTTTGAGACTGTTCATGCAAAAGGAGAGCACGACGATGCAGGGGCATATGTAAAACAAGCACTTAGAAGGTATCCGATGATACCTCATGCCAATCAATTTGAATCCGCTGAACAAGTTGTTGAATGGTGAAAAATGGAACTAAGCCATGAATATAATCCGTTAAGGGATGTGTGCAGGTGGTGCAGACCTCCTGCCCTCAGGAAGAGATCCATGCAGGATATTCTCTTCAACCACAATAAGGTTTAACTAAACCCGTTATTTAAGCCCTTAAAGGATTTCAGGTTTCACGACTTAAGAGAACAACTAATGGCCAATCCTCTACCTCTATGATTACCTGACTTCGAAATTTCTCCTTTGACGAGATCGACGGGTGTGAGCCTCCCCTGATCCGATGGCCTAGATATTTTTGGGTTTCGCAAACCGAGAGTTAACGACTCTTGACTCCAAAATCACTTGTCGCTCCAATCCCTGAATTCTCAAAATTTGGATTTTCACAAGATCCAACGACTCTTGTTGAATTGGATCCAATGGTACACTATCTCTCCTGAGCTTATGGGTGATTGAAAAGGCACTCGCCTTAACCCCCTCACTTCTTTGCAAGATCCGATGACTCATGGGTCTTCGACACCTCTCCATAAAGTGTTTCCATTGTACGATTCCACACTTGATAATCCCTTTCGCGATTCAGGAATTAGAGTAACCAAATATTTTGGCTTGCACTCCAAACTTGCGAACCTCGAATTCATGAAATGATCTAACGACTCAAAATGACCATGATCAATGGTCCACATTGATTCTTGATATCAGGGTGGTGGGTTTATCTGAATTCTAACCACCTTACAGCTCCTCTACATCCTACAGTCCTCGCAATTTTGTGAGTTCTCCACAGAGAATTTTGACCGCCCGATTTGCTTCTCAATGACTTCTCCCCAAATGAATCGGTGTTATCTTCCTTGAACTTGAATTCTAGGAGACAATTTCGACCTTCGTCTCCCTTTGACCACTTCAAAGGTTAAATCCCTCCCAAGCTTTCACTTGTAAGATCAATCTTCCAAGAGGATCTCTGAATGCAGTTCTTGCAGAAAAATTCCAAATAACCTCTGGTTATTTGAGTCTTCGACCCTGTGCACTCTTTGCAACAGTAGTCTCTCAATCTTCCTCCTGGATTTGTAAAACCCAAGACTTCACTCGGCCTATGCACACCTTGCACAGCTCTTGTGTTTGTAAAAACACAAGTTGAATCTCTTCTGAGAGTTCTGAGATGAAACTCAGATTCTGGTCGATGCACTCCTTGCGGACCCTCCATTGAACCCTTTGCACTAGTTCTCAGAAAGAGAAACAATTGAAACTCATTCTTCCCTTACCTAGAATTCAAACATTCAACATAGAATTCCAGAACCTACAAACATACATAGCATTGAAATAAATGCATACAGAGAATACAAACAAGACTACAACATACCATTAACAGGTGGTTCCAACAACCATAACAAACACATAGATTTGGAATCAAAGCTTTCTTCTATTAATGCCAGTGCTCTGGTACATGGTAAATATCAACAACCAAAAATGCATAAAATTCTCTGTTCTCTTCTATTCTCTTCTGCCTCTCTACAGTTTATGAATTCTGAATGATAATATTACAATGGCACGAGGGTTGAGGGTGTCTATCATCTATTTTTCACTCCTACGCTTCTAAACTGTCTAATCTAACATTCATATCTACCTACTTGCATTAAAAAAACATAAATGTCTATTACATCTGGTGGATAGGAACATACGCTCCAAAATCAGGTTAGATCTGCAGATATAAATGCAACTGCACTTTTTTCTTCCTATCTATTACATTAATGCTTCAGATTTCAAAATTCAATACGTTTTCATAAAACGTGCTCAAGTTACATCTGCGCGTCCAAATGTCTCTTTTGGTTAGGCACGTGTCTTTGTCTTTATACAAATCTCCTGCATCATACTCCCTCTCTTGAAAATTTTCATGAACTTCTTTTCATGAGCTCTTGCATGATCTGTCCATGCTTTTGAATTGTTGCTTCATCTTCCCAACTGGCATCTTCAACTAGATGTCCTTTTCATTTGACCAAGTATTCAAAATAGTCTTTTCTCCTGGTCTTTTTGCTAATCCTCTCGTCAATTAAGGTTTCCATCTATGGCTTTTCAGCTACAGGCATTTGTTTTTTCCATTGAATCTTTTCCTGTTTATCTTCTGCTCCTTCTTCATCTTTGTAAGGGTATAAATCCATGATATTGAATATCAGTCAGATTCCGACCCCATCGGGTAATTGAATCTCATATGCATTTGTCCCAAATTTCCTTATGACATTGCACGGTCCAATCTTCTTCATCTTCAACTTGTTATACGTTCCCCTTGGGAACCTCTCCTTCCTCAAATGCACAATAATCAAATCACCAAATTCAAATTTAAGTTCTCGCTTGTGTTGATCTGCTCTATGCTTGTATTCTTTACTTGAACTTTGCAATTGCTCCTTAATTTGAATATGAAGCTCCTTCATTCCTTCTTCAAAGTCCTCTACACTAGCACTCCCGAATTCATCTTGTTTTGAATATTTCAATTCAAAAAATCCCCTTGGCTACATTCCATATACAATCTGGAATGAACTCTGCCCTGTGATTCTATTGAGTGAATCATTGTAAGTGAATTTCACCTGTGGCAGAATGTGATCCCATTGAGTGTGGTGTTGAGTCACTAAGCTCCTTAAAAAATCTCCCAAGTTCCTATTCACGAACTCTGTCTGTCCATTCGTATGAGGATGATATGCCGAGCTAAAATACAAACTTGTCCCAAACTTCTTCCATAAGGTCCTCCAGAAATGTCCTACAAATTTGGTATCTCAATTAGAAACGATACTCCTTGGCAAGCCGTGAAGTCTAATGACTTCCTTGAAAAACAGGTTCGCAATATGAGTTGCGTCACTGGTTTTATGGCATGGTATGAAATGTGCCATCTTTGAAAATATATCAACTACCACAAATATTGAATCATATCCCCTTTTTGTCCTTGGTAGTCCTAATATGAAATCCATGCTCACTGCGTCCCACGGCCTTTCAGGTATGGGTAATGGTTGGTATAACCCTGTGTTCTGTCTTCTTCCTTTTGTGTGCTGACAAATTTTGCATCTATCGACGAATTTATTCACATTTGTCCTCATCCCTAGCCAAAAATATGAGCCATTCAACTTTGAGAACATTTTATCATGACCGAAGTGTCCAGCTAATCCTCTGCTGTGTTTTTCCTTCAACAAATTCTCCCTCATGGAGCATTTCAGAATGCATAATTGATTTCCCCTGAACAATAATCCATCCTGGATCCTGTATTCAGTGCATTGGCTTCTATCTCTAAGAATTGGATTCTCAAATGCCTCATATGCCTCCTTGAATTCTGGATCATCCCTATACATTTCCTTGAGATTGTAAAAACCCAAAGTCTTGACCCTGAATTCCTGCATAAGAAAATATTTCCTGCTTAAAGCACCAACAACTTTGTTAGCAGTTCCAGAAATATTCTTAATCACAAGAGTAAAATTATGCATGTATTCAACCCATTTAGCATGTTTTTGGTTCAACTTCTCTTGTCGAGTCACGAATTGCAAAGCGTTATTATCACTGTACAAAATGAACTCCTTGGGAACCAAATAGCATCTCCATTTCTTCAGTGCTTGTATGACTGCATAGAATTATTTGTCATACGTGGAGTACTTGATCTTTGCTTCATTCAGTTTTTCACTGAAATACGTGATTAACCTGTTGTCTTGGCTCAAGACTGCTCCAATGGAAAATCCACTCGTGTCACACCTAACCTGGAATGTCTTGCTAAAATCTGGCAAAACCAGATTTGGTTGCTCAGTGATCTTCTTCTTCAGCAAATTGAAGCTCTTCTTTGCTTCCTCTGTCCAGTGAAAATATTTGTGTCGTTTCTTCAACGTATCCATCATCGGTGCGCTAATTCCACTGAAGTTTGGGATGAATTTCCTATAGAAGCTAGCCAAACCATGGAAGCTTCGAACCTCAAACATGCTCTTTGGCGATGGCCAATTCTTAATCACATTTATCTTTTCTGGATCCATTTTCAATTCATTTGCAGACATAACAAAACCCAAATAAATGAGTTATGTCCTCATAAATGAAGATTTCTTCATATTGATCACCAATTTCTCTTGCTGTAACCTCCTCATTACTACAACTAGATGCTTTAAGTGTTCTGCTTCTGTTTTGCTGAAAATTAATATATCATTAAGACATACAATGAAAAAATTCCCAATGAAATCCTTAAGGACCTTGTTCATCAACCTCATGAAAGTACTGGGTGCATTCGTTAGGCCAAATGGCATGACAAGCCATTCATACATCCCTTCATTTGTCTTGAATGTTGTCTTCCATTCATCACCTTCTCTCATTCTAATTTGATGATATCCGCTTTTCAAATCAAGTTTTGAAAATTTTTTTGCTCCACTCAAGAAATCCATCAAGTCGTCCATCCTTGGAAATGGGAACCTGTACCTGATGGTAATTTTGTTGACTTCCCTTGAGACTATACACATTCTCCAACCACCGTCCTTTCTTGGGCTGAGCACTGTTGGAACAATGCATGGACTCAAGCTCTCCCGAATCTATCCTTTGTCAATTAAGTCCAGGACTTGTCTCCTAACTTCTTCATTTTCCTGCGCCGTCAACGTGTAGGCTTCTTTTTTCGGCAAACTGGATCCAGGTATAAGATCGATATGATCGCTTATACTCCTGATCAGTGGCAACGAACAAGGTAGTTCGTCCACTACTATATTAGCAAATTCTTCCAACAATTCCTGGATTTCTTCTGGTAAATCATCTATCCTAGTGTTGTTCAAAACAATTATAGGCTTCCTAACCACAATGAATTGTGTGTATTCCTTCTTCTTAACCTCATTAAGAAGTTCCTTCCCACTCATGAGAAGTATAGTGTTTCTCATCTCTATTTTCACCTCTTCATCCTTAATTGGCAATAACATGTGCATCATACCGTTTTTTTCCAGAGTGTACATGTTCTTTCTCCCATCATGCACCACATTTCTGTCATATTTACATGGTCTACCCAACAATAGATGACAAACATCCATGGGAATAACATCACATAATATCTCATCTTTATATCCTCCTATTTTAAATTCAACTAAACACTGTTTAGTGACATTTACCTGATGTCCTTTTTGCATCCATGAAACTCTGTATGGGCTTGGATGCGCAATAGTCTCCAGTTCCAGTTTTTCTACCATCCATGTAGATACGAGATTATCCATGCTACCACTGTCCACTATGAACTTGCATACCCTGTCTTTGGTTTTGCAAGCAGTCTGAAATAGATAGTTTCCTTGGGTTGGGTTCTCTGGTTCATTCTCTAGTTTCAAGAGAACTTTCCTCATCATTAAGGATCTTCTGCCCTCAGCATCCTCTGCCTCAACATTCGATCCTTGAGCTCTGGCAATGTGAGTTTCACCACCATCTTTCTTCCTATCTAGACACTCATAGGATTTATGTCTGATTTTTCCACATATAAAGCATTTCACTTCACCTCCTCTGCCTCTTCCTCTTCCTCTAACTCAAGGAAAAGTATTTTATCAACATATTTCCTTCCCTGTGAGCTTCCTCCTCTCTCAGGTTGAGTTTGAGGTTTCTTCCCCTCTTCTTTAGGTCTCTAAATTCTGTCCTGGGCAATCATCTTGCCTCTGCTTTGACTTCTACCTCGGCCTCTTTGACCTTGCTTTCGGCCCAACTTCTCTTCAGCTTTCAGAGCCATCTGATAAGAATCTTCTATGTTTCATATGATCACCATGCTCATCTCATCCTGAATTTCATACTGTAGACCATTCATACACTTGGCAACTTTCTCATCATCGATTTCCCAATGACCTTCTTTGATGTTTATCCTGTAGAATTCTTCAGTGTATTCTTTCACTGACATCAGATTCTATCTCAAATTTTGCATCCTCTGAAACAAATTGATTTGATAATCCCTGGGTATAAACTTGGCTTTCATTTTTGCAACCATTCTATCCCAGCTTTTGATTTTCTTCTTTCCTTTGTAGCATCTATCAGCCTGCAGTTCATCCCATCACAATGCTGCATGCCCTTTAAGTCTCGTAACAACATATTTGACTTTCTTGTCTTCTTCAACGTCCTCATAGTCAAAGTATTTGTTCAGAGCTCTAATCCAATCTAGAAGCTCTTCAACATCTAAGTTTCCCCCATACATGGGAATGTCCATTTTTTCTCTGGCACCTATCCTTGCAATAGCCTTGAATAGGCATTCTTCTAAAGCATCTTCGGTCACAACTTCTTCGTTTTCAACTTCATTTTCACTTTCAGCTTCGCTGATATCCCCAACGTCAACTATGTGCCTTTGTGTTGTATCGATAGCATCAATCCTGGCACGTAGTTCATGCATTTCTCTTTCCACTGCTAGATTAGGCATTGCCCTTTCTCTTCTTCTCGACGGCATGGCTGTAAAATTCCTCCTTTCTCTCTACTACAGAAAGCAAATAATTGGTTCTGGGCTCTGATACCACAACTGGTGTAGACCTCCTTCCCTCAGGTAGAGATCCACACAGGATCTTCCCTTCAACCACGACAAGGGTTAACTAAACCCTTTATTTAAGCCCGCAAAGGATTTCGAGTTTCATGACTTGAGAGAATAGCTAATGGTCGTTCCTCTTCCTCTATGATTACCCGACTCCGAAATTTTTCCTTAGACGAGATCGACGACTGTGAGCCTCCCCTGATCTAACAGCCTAGATCTTTTCGAGGTTTCACAAACTGGGAGTTAACGACTCTCAAATCTAAAATCACTTGTTGCTCCAATCCCCGAATTCTTGAAATTCAGATTTTCACGAGATCCAACGACTCTTGTTGAATTGGATCTGACGGTCCACTATCTCTCATGAGCTTATGGGTGATTGAAAAGGCACTCGCCTTAATCCCTTGACTTCTTTGCAAGATCCGATGACTCACGGGTCTTTGACGACTCTCCATGAAGTGTTTCTGTCGTTTGATTCCACACTTGATAATCCCTTTCGCGATTCAGGAATTAGAGTAACCAAAGATTTTGGCTTGCACTCCAAACTTGCGAACCCCGAATTTATGAAATGATCTAACGGCTCAAACTAACCACGATCAATGGTCCACGTTGATTCTTTATATCAAGGTGGTGGGTTTATCTGACTTCTAACCACCTTACATCTCCTCTGGATCCTACGGTCCTCACAATTTTGTGATTTCTCCACAGAGAATTTTGACCGCCCGATTTGCTTCTCAATGACTTCTCCCCAAACGACTCGGTGTTCTCCTCCTTGAACTTGACTTCTATGAGATGATTTTGACCTTCATCTCCCTTGACCACTTCAAAGGTTTATTCCCTCCCGAGATTTCGCTTGTAAACTCAAGCTTCCAAGAGGATTCATGCACGCACTTCTTGCGGAAAACTTCCAAATAACCTCTGGTTATTTGAGTCTTCGACCCTGTGCACTCTTTGCAACAGTAGTCTCTCAATATTCCTCTTGGATTTGCAAAACCCAAGACTTCACTCGGCCTGTGCACACCTTGCACGGCTCTTGTGTCTATAAAAATGCAACCTGAATCTCTTTTGAGAGTTCTGAGATGAAACTCAGAGTCTGGTCAATGCACTCCTTGAGGACCCTCCACTCCACCCTTTGCAGGAGTTCTCAAAAAGAGAAACAATTGAAACTCATTCTTCCCTTACTCGGAATTCAAGCATTCAACATAGAATTGCAGAACCTACAAACATACATAGCATTGAAATAAATGCATACAGAGAATTCAAACAAGCCTACAACATACAATTAATAGGTGGTTCCAACAACCATAAAAAACACATAGATTTGGAATCAAAGCTTTCTTCTATTAATTCCAGTGCTCTTGTACATGGTAAATATCAACAACTAAAAATGCATAAAATTCTCTGTTCTCTTCTATTCTCTTCTGTCGCTCTACATCTTATGAATTCTGAATGATAATATTACAATGGTACGAGGGTTGAGGGTGTCTATCATCCGTTTTTCCCTCCTATGCTTCTAAATTGTCTAATCTAACATTCATATCTACCTACTTGCATTAAACAAACATAAATGTCTATTACATCCGATGGATAGGAACATACGCTCCAAAATCAGGTTAGATCTGCAGATATAAATGCAGCTGCACTTTTTTCTTCCTATCTATTACATTAATGCTTCAGATTTCAAAATTCAATTTATTTTCATAAAACATGATCAAGTTACATCTGTGTGTCCAACTGTCTCTTTTGGTTAGGCACGTGTCTTTGGCTTTATATGATGCTCCTGCATCATCCTCCCTCGCTTGAAAATTTTTATGAACTCCTTTTCATGAGCTCTTGCACGGTCTATCCATGCTTTTGAATTGCTGCTTCATCTTCCCAACCGGCATATTCAACTCAATGTACTTTACATCTGACCAAGTATTCAAAATACTATTTTCTCCTGGTCTTTTTGCTAATCCTCTTGTCAATTATGCTTTCCATCTGTGGCTTTTCAGCTACAGGCATTTGTGTTGTCCATTGAATCTTTTCTTGTTTATCTTCTGCTCCTTGTTCTTCAGCTCTGTAAGGGTACAAATCTGTGATATTGAATATCGGTGAGATTTCGACCCCATCGGGTAATTCAATATGATATGTGTTTGTCCCAAATTTCCTTATGACATTGCATGGTCCAATCTTCTTCACCTTTAGCTTGTTATACGTTCCCCTTGGGAACCTCTCCTTCCTCAAATGCACAAGAATCGAATCACCAACTTCAAATTGAAGTTCTCTCTTGTGTTGATCTTCTCTACACTTGTATTCTTGACTTGAACTCTGCAATCACTCCTTAATTTAGCTGTGAAGCTCCTTCATTTCTTATGCAAAGTCCTCTAAACTAGCACTCCTGAATTCAGCTTGTTCTGAATCTTTCAATTCAAAAACTCCTCTTGGATGCATTCCATATACAATCTGGAATGGACTCTGCCTTGTGCTTCTATTGAGTGAATCATTGTAAGCGATTTATGCCTGTGGCAGAATGTGATCCCATTGGCTGTGGTGTTCAATCACAAATCTCCTTAACAAATCTCCTAAGCTCTTGTTCATGACCTATGTCTGTCCATCTGTATGAGGATGATATGCCGAGATAAAAGACAAACTTGTCCCCAAATTCTTCCATAAGGTCCTTCAGAAATTTCCTACGAACTTGGTATCTCGATCAGAAACGATACTCCTTGGCAAGCCGTGAAGTCTGACGACTTCCTTGAAAAACAGGTTCGCAATATGAGTTGCGTCACTGGTTTTCTGGCATGGTATGAAATGTGCCATCTTTGAAAATATTTCAACTACCACAAAGATTGAATCATATCCCCTTTGTTTCCTTGGAAGTCCTAATATGAAATCCATGCTCACTGCGTCCCACGGCCTTTCAGGTATGGGTAATGGTCTGTATAACCCTGTGTTTTTCCTTGTTCCTTTCATGTGCTAACAAATTCTTCATCTATCCACAAATTTCTTCACATCTGTACTCATCCCTGGCCAAAAATATGAGTCATTCAACTTTGAGAACATTTTATCATGACCGAAGTGTCCGACTAATCATCCGTTGTGTTTTTCCTTCAACAAACTCTCCCTCATGGAGCATTTCAAAATGCATAGTTGATTTCCCCTGAACAATCATCCATCATGGATCATGTATTCAGTCAATTGAATTTTGTCTCTGATAATTGGATTCTCAAATGCCTCATATGCCTCCTTGAAGTCTGGATCATCCCTATACATTTCCTTGAGATTACCAAAACCCAAAGTCTTGACCCTGAATTCCTGCATAAGCAAACATTTCTTGCTTAAATCGTCAACAACTTTGTTAGAAATTCCAGAAATATGCTTAATCACAAAAGTAAAATTCTACATGTATTCAACCCATTTAGCATGTTTTTGGTTCAAATTCTCTTGTCGAGTCACAAATTGCAAAGCGTGATTATCACTGTACACAATGAACTCTTTGGGAACCAAATAGTGTCTCCATTTCTTCAGTGCTTGTATGACTGCATATAATTCTTTGTCATACATGGAGTACTTGATCTTTGCTTCATTTGGTTTTTCATTGAAATACATGATCGACCTGTTGTCTTGGCTCAAGACCGCTCCAATGGAAAATCCACTTGTATCACACATGACCTGGAATATCTTGTTAAAATCTCGCAAAACCAGAATTGGTTGCTCAGTGATCTTCTTCTTCAATAGATTGAATCTCTTCTCTGTTTCCTCTGTCCAATGAAAATATTTTTGTCGTTTCTTCACCGTATCCATCATCGATGTGCTAATTCTACTGAAGTCTCGGATGAATTTCCTATAGAATCTAGCCAAACCATGGAAGCTTTGAACCTCAAACACGCTCTTCGGTGATGGCCAATTCTTAATCGCATTTATCTTTTCTAGATCCATTTTCAATTCATTTGCAGAGATAACAAAACCAAAATAAATGAGTTTTGTCCTCATAAATGATGATTTCTTCATATTGATCAACATTTTTTCTTGCTATAACCTCCTCATTACTGCAACTAGATGCTTTAAGTGTTCTGCTTCTATTTTGCTGAAAATTAATATATCAGCAAGATATACAATGACGAAATTCCCTATGAAATCCTTCATGACCTCATTCATCAACCTCATGAAAGTACTAGGCGCATTCGTTAGGTCAAATTTCATGATAAGCCATTCATACAACCCTTCATTTGTCTTGAATGTTGTCTTCCATTCATCACCTTCTCTCATTCTAATCTGATGATATCCGCTTTTCAAATCAAATTTTGAAAAAAACATTTCTCCACTCAAGAAATCCATCAAGTCGTCCATCCTTGGTAATGGGAACCTGTACCTAATCGTAATTTGTTGATTTCCCTTGAGTCTTTACACGTTCTCTAGCCACCATCCTTTCTTGGGCTGAGCACTGTCGGAAAAGTGCATGGACTCAAGATCTCTCGAACAAATCCTCTGTCCATTATGTCCTGTACTTGTCTCCTTACTTCTTCATTTTCCTACGGTGTTAGCTTGTACGCTGCTTTGTTCAGAAACCTAACTCTAGGTATAATATCGATATGATGGCTTATACTCCTGATCAGTGGCAACGAACAAGGTAGTTTGTCCACTACTATATCAACAAATTCTCCCAACAACTCCTGCATTTCTTCTGGTAAATCATCTATCCTAGTGTTGTTCAGAACAATTATGGGCTTCCTAACCACAATGAATTATGTGTCTTCCTTCTTCTTAACCTCATTAAGAAGTTCCTTCCCACTCATGAGAAGTATAGTGTTGCTCATCTCTATTTTCACCTCTTTATCCTTAATCGGCAATAACATGTGCATCCTACCATTTTTTTCCAGAGTGTACGTGTTATTTCTCCCATCATGCACCACATTTCTATCATATTTCCATGGTTTACCCAGCAATAGATGGCAAACATCCATGGGAATAACATCACATAATATCTCATCTTTATATACTCCTATTTTAAATTTGACTAAACATTGTTTAGTGACATTTACCTAATGTCTTTTTTGCAGCCACGAAACTCTGTATGGGCTTGGATGCACAATAGTTACCATTTCTAGTTTTTCTACGATCCCTGTAGATACGAGATTATCTGTGCTACCGCTATCCACTATGACCTTGCATACCCTATCTTTGGTTTTGCAAGCAGTCCAAAACAAACTGTTTCTTTGGGCTAGGTTCTCTGGTTCCTTCTTCGGTTTCAAGATAACTTTCCTCATCATTAAGGATCTTCCACCCTCAACATCCTCTGCCTCAACATTCCATCCTTGAGCTTCGGCAATGTGAGTTTCACCACCATCTTTCTTCCTATCTGGACACTCATAGGATTTATGTCCGATTTTTCGACAGACAAAGAATTTCACTTCACCTCCTCTACCTCTTCCTCTTCCTCTGACTCGAGGAAAAGTATTTTTATCAGCATACTGCCTTCTCTATGAGCTTCCTCCTCTCTCAGGTTGAGTTTGAGGTTTCTTTCCCTCTTCTTTAGGTCTCTGAATTCTGTCCTGGGAAATTGTCTTGCCTCTGCTTTGACTTCTGCCTCGGCCTCTTTGGCCTTGCTTTCGGCCCAGCTTCTCTTCAGCTTTCAGAGCCATCTGATAAGCATCTTCTATGGTTAGAATGATCACCATTCTCATGTTGTCCTAAATTTCATACTGTAGACCATTCATATACCTGGAAACGTTCTCATCATCGCTTTCCCGATGACCTTCTTTGATGTTTATCCTGTAGAATTATTCAGTGTATTCTTTCATTGACATCAGCTTCTGTCTCAAATTCTACATCCTCTGAAACAGACTGATTTGATAATCCCTAGATATAATCTTGGCTTTCATTTTTTCAACCATTCTATCCCAGCTTTTGATTTTCTTCTTTCCTTTGCATCTTCTGTCAGCCTGCAGTTCATTCCACCACAACGCTGCTCAGTCTAGTAACAACATGTTTTACGTTCTTGTCTTGTTTAACGTCCTCATAGTCGAAGTATTTGTCCAAATCTCTAATCCAATCTAGAAGCTCTTCAACATCTAAGTTTCCCCCATACATGGGAATGCCTATTTTTTCTCTAGCACCTATCCTTGCAACATCCATGAATAAGCATTCTTAATGTCCATTTTTACTCTGGGAATGTCCGTTTCAACTTCATTTTCACTTTCAGCTTCGCTGATATCCCCAGCATCAACTATGCACCTTTGTGTTGTCTCCATAACATCAAGCCTGGCATGTAGTTCATGCATTTCTCTTTCCACTGCTGGATCAGGCATTGCCCTTTCTCTTCTTCTCGGTGGCATGGATGCAAAATTCCTCCTTTCTCTTTGCTACAGAAAGAAAATAATTGGTTCTGGGCTCTGATACCACAACTGGTGCAGACCTCCCGCCCTCAGGCATAGATCCATGCATAATCTTCTCTTCAACCATGACAAGGGTTAACTAAACCATTTATTTGAGCCCATAAAGGATTTTGGGTTTCGCGACTTGAGAGAACAACTAATGGTCGTTCCTCTCCCTCTATGATTAACCGACTCCGAAATTTCACCTTTGATGAGATCGATGACTGTTAGCCTCCCCTGATACGACAGCCTAGATATTTTCGGGGTTTCGTGAACCGGGAGTTCATGACTCTCGACTCCAAAATCACTTGTCGTTCCAATCCCCGAATTCTCGAAATTTGGATTTTCATGAGATCCAACGACTCTTGTTGAATTGAATTCAACGGTCCACTATCTCTCCTGAGCTTATGGGTGATTGAAAAGGCACTCACCTTAACCCCCTCACTTCTTTGTAAGATCCAATGACTCACAGGTCTTCGATGCCTCTCCACGAAGCATTTCCATCGTTCGATTCCACACTTGATAATCCCTTTTGCGATACGAGAATTAGAGTAACCAAGGATTTTGGCTTGCACTCCAAACTTGCGAACCCCAAATTCACGAAATGATACAATGGCTTAAATTGACCACAATCAATGGTCCACATTAATTCTTGATATCAGGGTGGTGGGTTTATCTGACTTCTAACCACCTTATAGCTCCTATGGATCCTACAATCCTCGTGATTTCGTGAGTTCTCCATAGAGAATTCTGACCGCCCGATTTGCTTCTCAATGACTTCTCCCCAAACAACTCGGTGTTCTCCTCCTTGAACTTGACTCATATGAGATGATTTCAACCTTCGTCTCCCTTTGACCTCTTCAAAGGTTAAATCCCTCCCAGGATTTCACTTGTAAACTCAATCTTCCAAGAGAATCCCTGCACGCACTTCTTGCGGCAAACTTCCAAATAACCTCTGGTTATTTGAGTCTTCGACCTTGTGCACTTTTTGTAACAGTAGTCTCTCAATATTCCTCCTGGATTTGTAAAACCCAAGAATTCACTCAGCCTGTGCACACCTTGCACGACTCTTGTTTCTATAAAAATGCAACCTGAATCTCTTCTAAGAGTTTTGAGATGAAACTCAGAGTCTGGTCGACGCACTCCTTGTGGACCCTCCATTGCACCCTTTTCAGGAGTTCTCAGAAAGAGAAACAATTGAAACTCATTCTTCCCTTACCCATAATTCAAACATTCAACATAGAATTCCAGAACCTACAAACATACATTGCATTGAAATAAATGCATACAGAGAATACAAACAAGCCTACAACATACCATTAACAAGTGGTTCCAATAACCATAAAAAACACATAGATTTGGAATCAAAGCTTTCTTCTATTAATTCCAGTGCTCCTGTACATGGTAAATATCAACAGCTAAAAATGCATAAAATTCTCTGTTCTCTTCTATTCTCTTCTGCCTCTCTATAGCTTATGAATTCTAAATGATAATATTACAATGGTACGAGGGTTGAGGGTGTTTATCATCCGTTTTTCCCTCCTACGCTTCTAAACTATCTAATCTAACATTCATATCTACCTACTTGCATTAAACAAACATAAATGTCTATTACATCTGGTGGATAGAAACATACGCTCCAAAATCAGGTTAGATCTGTAGATATAAATGCAACTGCACTTTTTTCTTCCTATCTATTACATTAATGCTTCAAATTTCAAAATTCAATACATTTTTATAAAACATGCTCAAGTTACATCTGCGCGTCCAACTGTCTCTTTTGGTTAGGCACGTGTCTTTGGATTTATACGATGCTCTTGCATTAGCAGGTGTGTCTATATATAAATGTTACACATGTACATAGGATATTTTTATTTGAATGTGTTCAAATTTATATTCAAACTTCAATCATTTTCCTGAGAGATTTTAAGTTAACAAGTTCTTGTCTTGTGCAAGTTCTTTTGGCATGTTGGAATCCAAGATGTAAATAGATCAATCTCATATGACTCCAGTACAATACCTGGGACACGAAGAATACATTCAGTTAAAACAAAATGTTTTGAAAATGTGTTTTCATTTGATGGAAGAAATGAGTCTTGTTTTTGTTCAGTTTGCATAGAGGACACAAAATCCATAGATATTTGCGAAAACGAAAATGAAGGATATGTCAAAGCGCGGAGACATACCGAACTCAATGTAAAAGGGAAAATTCCACTTTCAATCTCAGAGGAGATGGAATCAAATGAAACTGTAGTGTCAGTTGACGACCATAGTGTTTTTGATCTTGTTAGGGAAGGTAATTTTTATGTTTAAATTTTTTCAAATAACTTGTAGATGTATTTGTGTGATAATCTAACACGAACTATTTGTTGTCCAATATATCCAATTATTTGCAGGAGATGTTTTTTACATGGTTTCACCTGTAGAAAACACTGAAAACGTGAAATATTATTTGATGCGATGCACAAAACAAAAGATGATGCTATTAGAATATTTTGATGATAACAATTTTATATATGAAAGAAGATATATTGTATTGAAAGGATATTTTTTTCAAGAAACCCATCAAACCGATACTCATGTTCACTCTCAAGACTACCTATCACATGTCACAAGTTGTCAATATAGTCATTTGGTATGTGCAGCGCGCATAAAGTTAATAGAAGTTCAATCAAAAAAAAAAATGTTAGAAAATGGAAAATGTTCAAAGTTGATCATGAACAAATAATTGAAGATGGAATACCATTACGATGTTTTTAAGCAAGTGGCACATGTACATTCCAGAATTTTTTTATTTTTCATTGAAAATACATTCGAGAATTTGATGACTTGTTTGGACTATTTTCAACCATATTTCCAAATAGGATATGTATAAAAAGAGTATGTATAAAAAACTCCAGATCATTCTTAAAAAACACAGATAAAATATGCTTCAACCATATTTTATCTGTGTTTTTCAACCATTACACAAATCAAAATTATTTTATGAGCATTACACCAATCAAAATTGAGTTGTATACCTTTTGTATTATGAGCATTTTATTTTAAAATAAAAAATTGTTAAACACCATTTCCATTGGACACTTACTTTTTTCAATAGTATTTTTTTTCCATTTTATTTTAATAATATTGCATAATTTAAAAAAAAGTTAAAGTTCATATTTTATATTTTCTATTGTAATAATTTTTTGTTTCAAAATTTAACTCATTTAGTTTTTTATTTTATTTTACGAGCATTATATAAATTAAAGTTGAATTGAACATCTCTTTTATTTTAATATTTATTTTAATTATTGTTCTCAAAATTAAAGAAAAGTTAAAAACATCTCTTTCATTTTGAGATTTTATTTTATTAAGGGTATATGAACTTTGAGGTGAATATCTCTTCTAGCTTTGAACATTTTTTTAATGACTACATGATAAAATTAAAGAAGAGTTGATCATCTCTTCCATTTTAAGGTTTTATTTTATTGTCACATCATTTTGAGCATTTTATTTTATCATTATCACACAAACCAAAAAAGAGTTGAACATCTCTT
>SNQJ01S0030125.1:172204-183632 GCA_010110895.2 Picea sitchensis
CTACATGATAAAATTAAAGAAGAGTTGATCATCTCTTCCATTTTAAGGTTTTATTTTATTGTCACATCATTTTGAGCATTTTATTTTATCATTATCACACAAACCAAAAAAGAGTTGAACATCTCTTCTATCTCAAGATTTTAATGTATAAACATTACCTATAATAAATTTGGATATCTCTTCTATATTGAGAATTTTATTTTTATTACTATTTCACCAATCAAAGAAGAGTTGAACATCTCTTCTATCCTAGATTTGAGAGCGTTGACTTCTTTAAGTGGTAATTTTTTTTTTCATTTTTTAAATTAATATTCTAACAACCAAAAACAATTTAAACATCCCTTCCAGTTGTTGTAATAAAAATTTAATAATAATATCATATATATGCCAATATCTCCATTCTAATTATTAAGTTGATTTTCATTTAAAATTTGAAATTATTTAGAATCTCCATTTTAATAATTGAGTTGATTTTCATGTAAAGTTATTTAGAAGTGTTAATCATTAGAATTAAATTGCATAAATTGTAATTAATATATCTTCTCTAACAATGTTCAGGAAATTAATACAACGTTGTCTAAAGTCAAGTGTAGACCCTTACAAAAATGTGGGTTTATGTGAATAGTACTAAACCATAGCCTGCAAATCGTTTTCCTAATGTAATTCTCTTTCATACATGTTATCTGATTTGTACAAGGGGTATGCGTTTTTCCTTGGCATGTCTAAATCACAATAAACACAATGCGTGAATGCATGTTGATAAAGAGGCCAACATGGGAGACACAAAAATTTTAAAAATGATTGTAGAGATTGTAGATGTACCGCTTATGTGCTCTTGCAGAATGACCCGCTACGCACTGAAAAATATCCTTGGAGAAAGTATATACCTCCTAATTCAATTCTGAATGTACTTAATCTAAAAAGTTATTTTTTTCTATATTAAAATCCTATGAAATTGGCAGTTGGGTGGCAACATTTTTTACGAGTTTGGAAGAAATATGGATGGAGGTGCACAAATCGCTTTTTCTTTGCATTGTTTTCAGTTCTGCACTGGAATTATGGAGGTAGATTTAGAGAAAAAAGGGTAAACACAAATTTGGTACCTACAGTCTACACAGGAAGTATGGAGAGGTATAATGAAACCAAGAGGGGTAAACGAGAATTTTGTACCTGCAGGACCTTAGGTAATGTATACTGGTTGACTAATTGTTGTGGCTGCAAGAAAACGTCTCAAACATGCGTGGAAACAATTCTCAAGGAAAAATTATCTGGATAAATTTTGTGATTATAATTATTGGAAAAAATATATTGAGCTAGGTAATCCGTGAGATACTTGCATGGGTAAAATTGTTTTGGAAAAATTATGTTTCATTTCACTTGTCTTGCAAAACGCAATGTCAGGGGTAAATGGGTGGAATTATTTTGATGTGTTTATTTGATTGTACTTCAAAAAAATCATATATAGATATATATAAAGTTTTAATAATATTAAATATTTAATTACATAAAATTGGAATTATTAAATTAATATAATTAATAAGTCAATTTAAAAAATCTTCAAAATGCTTAAGAATATGGAAGAACTATGTCCCTAAAAGTTTGACCCAAATAACTATATAAACATCTAAATTCCTACAAAATTCACTCCTTAGAACTTAGTAAACATAGAAGCCATTTTAAATAAGGAATACTCCTCAAATTTTCACAACAAAACAATATTGTAGACCCAAAAGAGAAGAACACTTTGGAAACTTAAGAAAAATAAATGCTACTTTGGATTTTGTTTTGTTTTGTTTTTTATTTATTATTTGATGGTATTGACAACTCCATTACCAATTTTGTTAGTTTAAATAAATAATGATGACCATTAAGGGGATTTTGTACTATAGTTTTAGGTTTTACAAGATCATTAAAATATGGTTCCAACCTAAATAGTATTTTCAAGAAAAATATTGTCTATTGTAATCTTCATTTAGACTATATCTTATGATAGCATATACTTTTTAAATAAAATTTAACCTTCATCCCATACATAAAACCAAATATTAACATTTTAAATCATTATTGTAAAATAATGATTATGTTGAAAGATATATTAAAAATGAGTAAAATATCCTTATAAACCATTGCAAATACCAAATAGATCAAAATAAATGTACACATAGAAAACATCTTCAACATTAATTTACAACAATTTGGGCGGTTGTTGATGAGGAAAAAGAACGATTGGAAATAATTGTTAGAGAATTGGTACCACCTAAAATGGAATTTCATGTAGAAAAACCAATTTTCAGTGGTATATTTTATTCAGGAAAACTCTTTACATGAAGTGTCCTTCACTTGTATTTATAGGGTTGGACGATGAGGTAAAAAAATTGTACAAGGTTATTGTTCAATTGAGGCAGACAACCAAACAGGAAATGAGGCACATCTGTAATATTTACAATCATCTTTTAGCTTTTTATTTGTTTTTTTGTTGATTTCTTATCATTTTGAAATAGTTATTGTTTTATCTATTGTTATGAACTAGTAAATTGACAATTATGGAGTATAGTTATGTTGTCTTGTCTTTCCTTTCCATGTCTTGCCTTGACAATTAAGTTTCTAATTAATTATGGAATTTCTAGTAAGTATGTAATAGATATAGTTATATAATGAAATTATTATGAACTGTTGTTAAATATTATTATTGTTATTTTTCTAAATCGGAGATCCATTTGTGTATGCCAATATGGTGTCTCTTATATATTGACAATTTTTTAATGAAAATGAATGCATATAAAATGTCTGCATCCATCAAATTTTGTAGTCCATCTAGCTCATGTTTTAGATTTAACAAGTTTCTAACATATATTCACATAAATTTTGCTAGATTGTTTGTTTTAGATTCATCTAGTTCTCAACATATATTCACATAAACACCTTTGAACTTATTTTTTGGTTACATTGAATCGATCTAAATAAGGGAACAACATTTACCATTACATAACAAAAATTTAACATCATAACTAGACTTCGTAATTGTCAATTTACAAGTTCATGAAAGAGGACAAAAGTGAAAACAATAATTGTCATAAAATGATAAAGAAGCCTACAAGGGAGACAGAAAAATCTAAGAGATTATTTTATATATTACAGATGTAGCTCTTCTTGGTACTATAGAAAGACCCTATGCCAACTCAACAACAACCTTGGACAAAGTATATACCTCCTCATTCAATTCCGAACGAAACTTCATCTAAAGAGTTCTTTTTTTCTATATTAAAATCTTGTTAAATTGGCAAGTTGGGTGGCCAGGACTTTGGTGGGTTTGGAAGAAATATGGATGCAGGTGAAAAAATGAGTCTTTTTGTGCATTGCTTTCAGGTCTACACAAGAATTATGGTGAGGCAGAGTCAAATCAAGAGGTGTAAGTGAGAATTTGGTACCAACATGACCTTAGAGAATCTAAAATGGTTGACTAGTTGTTGTGGGTGCAAGATACGGTCTCATACATGGGTGGAAACAATTCTCAAGGATTAGTTGTTGTGGGTGCAAGATAAGGTCTCAGACATGGGTGGAAACAATTCTTGAGGACTAGTTGGTGTGGGTGAAAGACAAGGTCTCAGACATGGGTGGAAACAATTCTCGAGGAAAAATTGTTTGGATTTTCAGTTACCTGCAAGATAAATATTGTGGTGAGAATTATTGAAAAAAGTGTATTCACTAGCTGATCTATGAGTTATATGCATAGGTGAAATTGTTTTGGAAAATTGCATGTGGTTTTCACTTATCTTGCATAATCTTATCTCAGGGGTAAATGGGTGGAATTCTTTTTATGTGTGTATTCTATTATACTCCATATTTGGTCTCAATAATAAACGTGTGTAGTTTTTTATGGAATTTTGAT
Source organism: Picea sitchensis (assembly GCA_010110895.2). Classification (NCBI taxonomy): domain Eukaryota; kingdom Viridiplantae; phylum Streptophyta; class Pinopsida; order Pinales; family Pinaceae; genus Picea; species Picea sitchensis. The sequence goes on from SNQJ01S0030125.1 coordinate 176,094, forward strand.
TTGGGTCTTCACTAGACCCATCTAAAAGGTGACCTATTAGAGGATTATAATTTGAAGACTATGAAAAATGATACCAATATGGTGCAGATTGGTTAAAATAATTTGTAGAATGACACTAATATACTGTACCAAGGATTTGTTATTTTATAGTTGAGAAAAGTTAATAATGAGAATTATAAAACATGACAGAATGAAAATAAGTGTGTTGGGGTGTCGAAGAGTCAATCTTAGGTGTGAGGGAAGGTGGGATGGAAGGATGCATGTAACCATGGGCATGGGACCGTGGAGATCAAACAATATGGTGAACGATTTATATTTTTTGGCACCCTATGTTCAACAAAATGTTACAGTGATGGGGCTTAAACTATTTTATTTTTATTTTGTTCAGTTGTTTTATCTTTAATTTTCTTGTAGTAGTTTCAATATCTTTGGGAAAGAAGTAATTTTTTTTATTGAATATCCTTGGATCACATGTTACCTTAGTATTATTTTACGGGGTTTATGTGCTTATTTTTATCTTATTATATTCATTTATTCTTTATCTTGTCATCTGTCAATCTCAATGGTCTCTAGACCCTTCAAATTAGAATTAAAATGCAGTCTTCCATCCATTTGAGTGTTACGTAAAAATTTATGAATGTCACCATGCCAAATAAACAATGAGGCATGTGGAAATTCAACTAAAACAATGAATATGGATGTCTCAATGTGACATAATTATTGAGCAAAGTCACAATCAAACATAACCCTTAAGGAAAATCATATTGTGACATAGCTCTTGATGAACGTCGTAATGTGGGAAAACTAGAGAGGAACATAACAAGTTGACACAAGTCAATGAGAATGAACCTTCCAATAAATATAACCTCCTAATTTATCAATGTGATTAAATATTAAATATAACCCTTCAACGGTTGGCAACAATAGTGAAATATGGCACACCAAGAAGGAAAACATTAGTCACTTTCTATCAAGAACAGTTAACCATGGTCAAACCATATCTACATCCTCTACTATAGTTGTCATTGGTCAGCCATTATCAGCCATATTCAACCATTAATAAACATACTAAACCAAATTCAACAATGTTTAAAAACTTTCAAATTATGATCCACGATCATCCGTAATTAACTGTAGTCAAACACGATCAACCCTAATCAATCTTAGTCAACCCTTTATGAACTCTCTGATACAGGATAACCATTGTATAATATAGAAATTCAACCATAGTCAACCATAATCAAACATATTCAAACATGGTCAAAGATATTCAACTATAGTAAAACATTCCCAACTATGGTCAAACCTAATGAACCATGATCAAGCCATCATTGACCATAGTAAAACATGGTGAATTACAGTCAGCAATTATGAAACATAATCAACCATGGTCAGATATGGTTTATCATAGTCAATGATTCTTAAACATGGTCTAACATATTCAATTACCATTAACCATAGACAACCATGGTAAATCATATTAAACAATGCTTAAACATGGTCCATAGTCAACCATATTCTTAATCATATCTAAACATGGCTTACCATGTTCAATTGTATCCAACCAAATTCAACCATTGTCAAGCATGGAAAACCATAGTCATCAATGGTTCAACATTATCAATCATAGTAAAAAATGGTTGACTATGGCCAACCATGTTTGACCATAGTCAATGACGGTAAAAAATAGGAAAAAATGGCCAACTATAAAAAAAGTAAACCAAAATCAACATTACTCAAACATGTTAAACCACACTCAACCATAGTAAAACATGTCAACCATTGTCAACCATATTCAACTATAGTCAAACTTAGTCAATGAATGTCAATTGAGTTAAGGATATACTTAAAACATGGTCAACCATAGTCGACCATTGTCAACTATAATCAACCATATTGAAACATGGTCAACCAAAGACAACATTGATCAACCAAAATAAATTATAGTAAAAGCTACTCTACCATATACAACCATTTTCAACCATAGTGAAACATGGTCAAACATTATAAAAAATGGTCAACCATAGCAAGCCATAATCACCTTTCTTCAACCATTCCTTCAGCCATGCTCAAACATGGTCAACTGTAGTCAATGATAATGAAGCATCGCCAAATATAGTCTAACATAATCAACTATGGTCAAACCAATATTCATTCTATTGAAATATGGTGAACCATAGTCAACCATTGTCAAACATGTTGAACCATTATGAAAAATCTTCAACCATAGTTATTCATGGTTAAACATAGTCAACAATAGCCAACCTTAATAAACAATGGCCGTGCTTGTTCAACCATAGTCAACAATGGTTAATTATGGTTAGAGATCCTCATGTGTGATAAACAATGTCAACCATGGTTAAACATGGTGAACTATAATCAACTTTGGCTAAGTAAGGTCAACCATAGTCAACCTCATCCAACTATAGTAAAAAATAGTCAATAAAAATTAATACTGAACAAAATTCATTATAATCAACCATGGTAAACCAAAAGTAAACATGGTTAAACATAGTCAAGCATGATGATATCAAAATTTTCATTTTCATGAGTTTAAGATAGCCTTAAAACATGCTTAACAATAGTTTACCATGGTAAACTATAATTAACCATATTCAAATATGGTCAACTAAGGTCAACAATCATTAACTAAAACCAACTGTAGTAGAAAATAATGTTTGAAAGTCAATCATGGTCAACCATTGTCAACCATATTGAAACATAACCAACCATAGTCATTCATAATCACCCTTCTTCACCCATCATCAACCATGCTTAAACATGCTCAATAATAGTTAACAAAAGTTCAACATGGCAAAAAATAGCCAAACATAATCAAACATGGCTGAACCATTTGCTAACTATAGTCAAACATGGTGAAACATAGTCAACCATTGTCAAACCTAGCTCAAACATCTTGGTCCATAGTAAACTATGCTTAAACATGGACAAACAATTCCAACTATCATCAACCATAGAAAACCATAGAAAACCATGGAAACTATCATCAAACGTGGTCAACCATATTCAACCATTGTTAATCATGGTTAACCATCGTCACCCATGATCAACAATGTACGACCATAATAAACCGTGGTCAACCATGGTTAACTGTGGTAAAATAAATTATCAACCATAGTTAGCCATGGTGAACCATAGCCAATCATGGTCAAACATGGTCAACTCTAATCATCCATCGTGACTAAGGTTAACCATGGTCAACCTCATCCAACTACAGTAAAAAATTAGTCAATAAAAATTAATACTCAACAAAATTCATTATAATCAACCATGGTAAACCAAAATAAAACATGGTTAAACACAGTCAACCATGATAATATCAAAATTTTCATTTTCATGAGTTTACGATAGTGTGAAAACATGCTTAACCATAGTTTACCATGGTAAATTGTAATTAACCATATTCAAGCATGGTCAACCAAAGTCAACAACCATCAACTAAAACCAATTATAGTAGAAAATAATTTGGTAAAGTTAATCATGGTCAACCATTGTCAACCATATTGAAACATAGCCAACCATAGTCAGTCATAATCATCCTTCTTCATCCATAATCAACCATCCTTATGCATGCTCACTCGTAGTTAGACACAATTAAACATGGTAAAAAATAGCCAACAATAATCAAACATGGTTGAACCATTTGCTAACTATAGTGAAACATGGTCAAACATAGTCAACCATTATCAAACATGATGAACCTGGATCCAACATTCTCAGCCATAACAAATTATCCTTAAACATGGACAAACAATTCCAACCATCATAAAATGTATACAACCATGGTAACCATAATAAACCAAGATCAAACGTGGCAACGATAGTCAACCATGCTTAATCATGGTTAACCATCACCACCCATGATCAACATTGTCCAACCATAATAAACCATGGTCAACCATTGTTAATGGTGGTCAAATAAACTATCAACCATAGTCAACCATGGTGCACCATAGCCAACCATGGTCAAACATGGTCAAATCTAATCAACCATTGTTGCTAAGGTCAACCATAGTGAATGGAATTCAAGTGTAGTCAAACATAGAAAATAAAAGTTAATAGTTAACAAAAGTCACTATAGTCAACCATGGTCAACCAAAGTAAAGAGTGATAAACCAAAATCAATTATAGTAAAAAGCACTCTAGAATTGTCAACCATAGTAAGCCAATGTTTAACATAGTAGAACATGGTACACCATTGTAAATGTAACATACCCAAATTTCCATAAAAAATTAAAAAAATTGCTAGGTTGAAAATATAGATGTGTTCTAAATATTTACCTTGACAACAATTAATTAGTTATGTTCTTCAAATGTGAGCTAAAACAAATTAGCACCACTTATTATTGTCTCTTTTAATTTGGTTAAGTGTTGCTACTAGAAGAAGATTTGGTTATCAAAGAAAGATTCCCTTTTTCCATTATAAGAAAAAAATAATGTAAGGGGGTCTCGTATAAGGATCCAACATATATACTATAGCGAATAGTAAATTTTGTGTAACCCTAGATTTTTTGAGAGCATTAACTCCAAAATGGATAATCAGGGCTTCGAGGGAAGGGACGTGTCAAAGTGATTCGTCCATCCAATCCATAAATCGATTCTATCATCCCACATGCCTCGCATCACATGACTGACCGTAATAAAAATGTTTCACCAGGTGACATATGATTAAAGGGATCAAGATGCCAGTCACTCATAGAACGAGGCGGATTAGGCTTGTTTACCCAACTTCATTCCTATCGTTTGAGAATCCAAAAGTTTCTTTTGAGCATCAGGGCAAAGGATTATGAGCTTTGTAGTGAGAATGCTCTTCATGCACTCTCTAGTAATTCCTATTTTATTTTGAATATCTAATATTATATTAGATGGTCCCTATTTCAACAACATATTTCAATCCGTTGGCCTGGACTCATGTTTTACCACTTGTTCCCATGTACACAATCCTTCATTTACAATCTTCATACAATATTATATAATTCTACAGTTCTTTGGTAGTTGTAATCCATTAAAAAGATAAGGCCAACCATAACTCGTGTATCTCCATATTGCAATATGATGTTGGCGACCTAAATTCTCACTGCATAATACACTAGCACAACAACAAAATAGCTGCTGGTGAACGCCGAAAGGCTAAGAAGATGAAATGAATCTTTAAAAGAATATATTAAATTTTATTATCTATTAACAAATAAACTGTTGGGCTTCATTTATCTGGTGTTAATATTTTAATTTATGTTAATCACTTACGTGGCAATCAGTTAGCTATCAAAGTAATTTTTAAATATGATTAGGTAAATGTAAAAAAGTAAACACATAAACTGATGTCTTTATAATAGCTAGGAAGTTAATGATTGAAATCACAGCCATTTATTTTGTGTGACTACTAAGAATATTCCAGCCATATTTAATCATGTCCATAGAAAAGTTATTAAGCACTAAACCCCTATTAAATCTGCCCATTGTCAATAGGTATACGCCTTTCGGCGTAAATATATGCTCTCATTCATATGGTCGAACTAGAATGTCTTGTTTAATATTTCCATGAGTCTTTTAAGTAAGAGAGTTTTCCGTTACAATACGACACTTGGTCTTTACTTTAATCGTTGCACATATTATTATGTTAACTCTTAATGATAATAAGATACAACACATAGTGTATTACTTTCTGGTAGTGTCTTACTTTTTCTAGAGCCTTGAAATTAGAAATAAAATGCAAAGTATTCCATCCATGTGAGTGTTACGTAAAAAATTATGAATTTCACCCTCCCACATAAACATTGATGCATGTGGAAATTCAACTAAAATAGTGAATATGAATGTCTCATTGTGACATAATTATTGAGAAAATTCACAATCAAACATAAACCTTAAGGAAAATGATATTGTGACATAGTTCTTGATGAACGTCGTAATGTGGAAAAACTAGTGAGGAACATAACAAGTTGACACAAGTCAATGAAGATGAACATTTGAATAAATATAACCTTCTCATTTCACAATGTGACATATCCCTTAATGGAGATGAAAATGTGATTAAATATGAAATATAACCTCTTCAACCATTGTCAACCATAGTGAAACATGGTACACCAAGAAGGACAACCTTAGTTACTTTTTATCAAGCATAGTTGACCATGGTCAAACCATATCTACATCCTCTACTATAGTTAACATTGATCAGCCATATTCAACCATTAATAAACATACTAAACCAAATTCAACCATGTTAAAAAATTGTCATATTATGATCCATGATCATCCATAATTAACCATAGTCAAACATGGTCAACCGTAATAAATCATAGTCAACCCTTTATGAACTGTATGATACACGATAACCATTTTATAATGTAGAAATTCAACCATAGTCAACCATAAGCAACCATATTCAAACATGGTCAAACATATTCAACTATAATAAAATATTCCCAACCATGTCAACAATGGTTAACATAATCAACCATGATCAAGCCATCATTGACCATGGTAAAACATGGTGAATCACAGTCAACCATTATCAAACATAATCAACCATGGTTAGATATGGTTTATCATAGTCAATGATTTTTAAACATGGTCTAACATAGTCAATCACCATTAACCATAGACAAACATGGTCAACCATATTAAACCATGCTTAAACATGGTCAACCATAGTCAACCATGTTCTTAATCAGAGCCAAGCATGGCTTACCATGTTCAATCGTGCCCAACCAAATTGAACCATAGTCAAGCATGGAAAACCATAGTCATCAATGGTTCAACATTATCAATCATAGTAAAAAATGGTTGAATATGGCCAACCATATTTGACCATAGTCAATAATGGTAAACAATAGGAAACAATGGTAAAACTATAGTAAAATATTTCAACTATAGTAAAACATGTAAACCATGGTCAACCATATTCAACTATACTCAAACTTAGGTAATGAAAGTCAATCAAATTAAGGATAGCTGATCAAAATCTGGACCAGGGGTCAAATTTTACCTCAAAAATCAACATTCTCGGAATTGCCTCAAAACAAACAAGAGAGTAACCCTCGTCATCACAAACCCAACGCAACTTGTTTCATCTCAAACGGACGTCGGGAGCGAAAGATGTTGCGATATGTTTGAATTGCCAAACAGGTAAAAAAAAGGACGTTGACTAGGCAGTCCGTACAGGCTGACGTGGCAGAGGTGACATGGCTTGACCGTACATGCTGACATGGTAGAGGTGTCATGGCATTCATTTATTGGTTGACAGTTGGGTGAATGTTGTTGTGACACGTGGCAGTTGGTTAGTTGATGGTGTTTGTTGACTTGTAAGTTGATTTTGAGTACACCATGATGCAGGAAAACACCATGTGCTTTGATGAAGTACAAGATGCCACAGTTTGCCTGAAGAGCAAAAGACTTTGTTGGCATCATTTTTCAGTCTTGTATAATTTGTTTTCAAGATTGATGGTTTTCTTGGCTTGTGACAAGATGTCGCAGGAAAGTTTTGCAGCCATTGGAGAGCGGATTGTGTTGACG
>SNQJ01S0030125.1:183743-197314 GCA_010110895.2 Picea sitchensis
AAATATTGTAGGTGATGCATGTGGACATGGAAACCTTGTGGATATGAATCCATACAAAAAAAACAGGTGGGTGTTGTAAGTCCATTGTTGTTCAAAGGTGGGGAAGGCTATGGAGCATGCTATAAGGTTAGAATGAATATTATGTTAAACTAGTTCATTCTAATTTATTAAATGTTGAAACATCAAAGTTTGAGTTATAAACTTTAATGCAGAGAAATATTTTATTGTTACACCCATTAAACTATATTTTTTTAACACACAACAAGTCTTAACAAAAGAAGAGAGAGAAAAAATATTAATGTGACACATTGTTGCAAATCGTGATGCAACCTCTTATCTACATTGTTGCATTGGATTGTATTGAATTTATCACTAACAGGTGAAATGCATGGACAAGAATATCTGTGTGAAAATACCAATCACCTTTGTGGTCACTGACAAATGCTTGAGAGGACTCTATGCATTTGGTAGAACACATTTTGATATGAGTGGATATGATTTTGGGCGAATGGTGGTGGTTGAAAAAACCACGATGATTCTCAATAGTGGAGAGATCCCAATTCTATATAGGTGATATTACAACACCTAAGTGCATCGTTGTGAAAACCCTCTTTTAGGTTTGAAGTTTTTATTTTGTTTTTCCAAACTAAGATTTAAATGGCATGTGGTATTGCAACACATTTTGTGAGTTTGTGGGGAAGAACGTAATTTTCCATGTTAATGAAGGCTCTATAGCGTACTGGTTCTCCATACTCATCAAATATGAAGACGAATTTCCACTCAGATCAAAATGGACAACAAGGTTTTCTATTGCACGAGGACTAGAGTAGGGCGCCTTCGAGTAGTATGGGAAAACATGATTTTATGTTGCATGGGGACTAGAGTATGGCGCCCTAGAGGAGTCTGAGATAGGAGGGTAGTAATAGGGGAGCAACAAGGGATGTAGTAGGGACGTCACAGTAGTGGAGGGAAAGATCGAGAGTTTGAACCTGTTAGGGAGGATGGCACGTGCATTAAACCAATGTGACTAGGAGAGGGGACCACCAGGACTACAAATGGGAGGAAACGGAGGACGATGAACAAAGGAAATGGAGCGCATAAAATGGGAAGAGACGAGTGATGGTTTGATTTCTAAAGATGGGACAGGTGAGACGACCAAGAATTCAAAAACGTAGAACAAATAGACTACACCTATATATAAAGAATGCAATCAACCATCCCAAAACTCTAAATTGGAAGCAGACAAATTGAGGAATATGTCTGCACTTTATCTAGTATTAGGCAAAGGTACCGAAGCTAGAAGATGGATTGCAGATTTTGAATGACAAGAAGACATTGTTGTCTTCATTTATTAATTATGATAACACCACCGTGAGCAACTCCTACAACAACATACATCATGCTAATGTTAGAATATTTGAGGACTTGGAGATTTATCCCATCTAAATCCCTCATTGCATACCCTCGGTGTAATGTCCCATAGTTTTAACAAGATACATACATACGTTATCCAATTAAATAACCAATAATTTGTAATTAAGGAAACCCTAATGAAATGTCAATCAAATCATTGGGATGAGGAACTTACATGTGTTGAAGAACCTAACTTACCTGCAACCTGGTGAGTTCATGAACATCCATACCCTGATCCTTGATATGACAACCATAACACAAAGTGGGGGGTGACTCTCCACCCAACTGTTGACCTTGCTACTCCAATCTTTCGTAACAGGTCACTCGCGAGCCCTCAATCTACTACCCTTCCAGTGAATCCTTATCCTTCCCCTCTCTATAGCTTTAGCGAAAGAGAGATATGTCAAAATAGAGAGATGTCCTTTTCTCATCCTTTTCCCCCTTTATTTAAAGTCCATCCGTGGTAAAGAACCCAATCACTGGTGTTCATCATTTAAATATTTATTATACTTTAGGGTTTCTCCATTGATTACGATTACTTATTTTACCATTCTCTTTAATTACCCTTATATCCATAATAAATACTTATTATGACCCCCTTTAGGATAATTTATTCCAATAAGCATTTATTATGACAGTTTAGGAGAATTATTATATTCTTGATATTATTATTATTATTATTATTTAATAATAATATCATGGGGCATGACACTCATATTATCAGGTGTCTAACATATTAGAAAACAATGGGGTAGGAAAACTTTTAAGGACCTGTACTTATTTTAAAATGAAAACTATAAAATGATTAACTATATTTTTTTAAAATTCAAATTCTTATGAATTTTATATAGTTTCTAGAAAATTTTAACGATTATATGATTTTTTACCATATTCCATCTCTCCATCCTAAATCCATATTAACCCCTAATCTATAATACATCTTTCTATCTTGATCAAAGATAAATTGGATAGAATGAAATGAAAAGTCATTTTAGAAATTATCATTGGTTTATCACTTTATTTTAAGCTATAGAAAGTCCATGGATTTAGTTGTCAAGTTACTAACAAGTCACTCTTAAAAGTTACCACTTTGTCAATTGATTATGAATCTTATGAACCTAAGGGTCCACCCATTTGTATGTAATCTCTAGAGATTTTTTAAAATGTTAATTAAAAAATTAATTTTATAAATATTTAAAAACTAAATAATTTTATTTGAATATTAAATTGATAAATAAATTTATTTATTTATTTTAAAACAATTCTACATCACCCCTGATCTTGATCTATAGCCATATCTTGATAAAAATAGAGTGGATGGAATTAAATGACAAGTCATTGGTTAGTCACTTTGGACTCCAAAAAGTCCATGAATTTAGTTGTCACAGTACTGACAAGTCACTTTTAAAGGTTATTAGTTTGTTAGATTGATTATGAACCTTATAAACCAAGGACCACCAATTTGTAATATGTGATAATGGAATTTAAATGTTATATTAAAAAATGATTTTTATAAATGTTTAAAAACATGATTTTTATTTTAATATTAAATATTAAATTAATAAGTAAAATTTTTTTTTTTAAACCCGACCTAGATAATAGGGTTAAGATGTTTTAAGGTGATTTTGAAAATAAATAAATTTCCTTTATTCATTAATTAAATATTTTAATATTGATAAAAATCATTCAATAAATTTTTTTTTAACATTTATAAAATTGTTTTTAATCTAACATTTAAAATATCCATTATTACAGATTACATATGGATGGGCCCTTGGGTTAATAAGATTTCTAATTAATCTGACAAATTGATACTTTATGGCCGACTTGTTATTACTTTGAACAACTAAATTCATGGACTTTTATCGACGTAATCAACACGTACTTACAAACCAATGACGTGGGTTAATTCCATCCCACTCTTTCTATTAGATCGCGACTATTGATCAACCCGCATTGACTAACAACGTGTTGGCGGGCCCGAGTGTGCTCGTCAGGCGGAGAATGAATGGTCGGTGTGCCAAACGTTTGAATCCCACTCCGGCCAGTTTAGCGGCTCCGTTGGCCGATCTAAGTCATAAGAAAATGAAAATTGAAGAAGATAAAATAACTTGAGGAAATTTGAAAAGCACTGTTGAAAACTATTTATAGATCTAATATATATTTACGGTTTACCCCAACTATTTATAACATAAGTACATGTATATATAAATGACTTTATTTCTAATATATATATATATATATATATATATATATATATATATATATATATATATATATTAATAATAAAGTCTATATATATAATATATAGACTTATATTACCTAAATATCAGCTCAATTGGCTTATGTCTATTAAATCTATCTATTTTCAACAGTCTCTCTATATATATATATATATATATATATATACTCTATATATGCTCACTTTATATATATATATATATATATATATATATATATATCTGATACAATCTAAAATCTGCGAAAATTGTATATGGATTGATTTATTAAACAACGACCAAGCTATCATTCAATCTTTTTTTTTTTATTCATTTTCTTATAATGTTTATAAACAAAAATGGAATAACAAGCGCCATAATTGAAAACATAAATCATAGATAAATGAAAATGTTTTAGCTACAGGAGGTTTCTATATTCATTAAACCAATGAATTTAAACTATTAAGCCCATTTTGTTATCATCCCATATTAAGATTCACGTGTATAGCATCCAATCCTAGATTTATACGGTGAGGCAAAATACGCCAGATCCCACAAATGCTTATTGTAAACATGAAACAGTAATGATTGAATCTGAATGATAGAATATATAAGAGATATAGTAACAACAATCTTCTAATTTCAATGCATGTAGTGTAGCATTGAGATAAATCCTATTGTGAAAACTTGTGTATAAATGTTCAACGGATGAAGAATATGAATCTCTTAATCTCAAGTTTGAACAGAATAATTATTGTATGTTAAATATGGGACATAAAACATGGATATCATATAAATTTTATTATATCAATCTGCAATAAACCATGAAAGCTAAAGCAATCACAATCTAACTACAAATCCGAAATAATTATAACTTGAATAAAAACACGATACATAGAAGCTAAAGATGTGCAAATATCATATTATATTCAAGTCGTAAATCAGAAATCCATAGTTTTTCCCCAGACAGAGATGATCTCAAGTTTACAAAACAACATACTTATATGGGTTCCGGAAAAAAATGTTTCCTATTATTAACATCCCGATACGTTCCAAAATTTGTGGGGGATGCAACCTCCTAGGTTCTACTTGATACCAAAAACTAACGACCTAATCTATTTGCTAAAAACACAAAGGCGGTATGGTAGGGGCAATAGTGCTTCAAATATCCTTAGGAATCATAGGTTCCTAAAAACAAATAAAAATAAAATATTTGGATGTATTTTCAGTTATCAAAAACAAGTAATTCAAATTTTCCTAACTAGCTACAGAATCTCAAGATTACAGCAGCTAGTCCACTGAATATAACTAGAATCATATTTTATTCAATCAATCAAAACAAACTAAAAGTAATATGTGCAAATAAATCGTGTATCCTAAATTGAGAAAGACAGAATCATACTAAACTTTTTTTTTTAAAGGATCATACCTCAAATTAGGGAGGATTCAAACAAATCAAGGAACCTTTGAATTTACTATTAACATCGTTGCTTCCGCGTTCTTAAAATAATGAATACTGTGGTTTTTTGGGGTTTGTCTTTGGTTTGAGCTACATATTGGAGTCTTCTATTCTCCTTCATTAGCGAATCCACCTGGTCGTCCAAGGATTTAAATTAGGCCTGTAGTAAAGGCATCCTTGTAATACCTGTCGATACAGGATCGACATTCATTACCGATCTTGGTACGTATAGGCGTGTATGACGATAGTATTAACAATGAAGAATCATCCATTTTGACACATGGGTTCATTCTTGAGAGTTGTTCAGTCAGTTTTCCTTTGAACCGATGTTAGGTTAATGTAACATAAATAAGTAGAAGTGCAGCCGAACAAAGTCAATATGAATATGGATACTCTTCGACCAAGAACCTTTCAATCTCCGAATTCGAATCTTCACTTACCACAATTTTGCTTTTGCGCCTGAGAACTTAGGTTTGTTTTGAGCACACCATGAAACCCAACGAGCAACCCTTTTACTCTTATAATTAACGTAAATAGCGCCTTTAAAATTTTTCCTTATGGATTTTTTAACAGTCTTAACAAAACCCTTAGGATAGGAATCTGGTTGAGTTTCGGGTTGAGTAGAATCAGGGTAATTCGAGGGTTCCAGATTGGAGATAGGATCACAGGGCATGAACGAAGGAGGAGAAAAGGTAGGTTTCACAAGGGTTTAAGTGATAACAGGCTTGTGAACTTGCCCCAGCTCACTATTACCGAAGCCATTTTGTAACACAAAAGTATCCCAACAATTGTTGTTTAATCACAACTGATGTACCATGATAATTTTTATTAAACCATGATGGACTCAAACTATCAAATTTCTGCCTTTTAAACCCGGCTTTCCCATCTTGTATAGACTTCTGAGGAGGAAATAAGGCATGTTCAGTGGGAAATCAATAAATCTCATAAGTAATCGCGGGTGATACAAGAAAACCAACCCAAATCTCCCTTCACGAGGTAATGAGCTGTTTCACAATAGCAAGAAGATCACGCCACCTAGGTTTTAAAGGCTGAGACGGACAGCGCAATTATGGCTGGTATTTTTTCTTGAGGTGAACAACAATGACAGGGAACCTCTTCAACCTTCTAGTTCTTGAACCACTTTTCCCCACAGCTGGTAGTGGTGATTGGATTATACAATATGTTTACCTCGAAACACCGCGTCTCTATTTTGCTGCAGCGTGAATATTATACGAACTCTTGAGCAACTCTTAGATTAAAACCCTCAAACTTTTCAATAAACACATGTCATTCGTTCCTTTCTAAGTCATCTCTGGCATTGTCAAATGATAACAAGGTCTGGATGCCATTGGGATCAATCCTCACCACGGGATCCATGGCTAACAACGAGGAATCAACACAGAAGTCGGAAGTAGGGTTTGATAAAAAACATGAAACCATAGTCCCAAGTTTCCTCAATGCAATGCAAAGACGGTTAGACATGGTGAAGTGTTAATCACCATGTGTGGGAAAGAGATTGTGAAGCTCGATGCCATATAGATTGTACTTAAAATGACACCTTGTCATATTGGTACGCATAAGGATCAAAACAGTTGAAAACAATAGTATGCATATCCATGACTTGATCACAAAAATTAATGTATCAAATAAACATTGAACCATTAAAATTTTATGAATCAAAACCCATTATTATTAATTGAATACTAAATGAGTGGAGGCTTTATACTTATGTAACCAAGGCACGTTTAAGACCAATGGGTTATAAACTAGGAAAACTATCAAGTTCATAGTGAAAGACGACAAATCGACAATAAACCCTATGAACAATTATCGCTGAAAAAAGAAATCAAGTTTGAATTCCAGCTGTGAGTTTTTCATGCTTACAGTCATGAAAACAAAATGGAAATGAAGGTATGTAAAAAAGCGACAAGTGATATTAGAATAATAGAGTGCTCATGTGAGTAATGAAAATTTAGAGACCTTTTGTAGGCAACTTATAAACAATATAAATTACATTATTGTTACCAACACAACGTGATCGTTCTTATAGGTTAACCACATGATTAACCAGGTGCACATAATAGAATAAAATTTTGTAGCATTATAGTATGTCTATGCACAATATGAAGTTTCATGGAAGACAACACGCATGTTTTATTCATCATTAGCAGGTTTATGTTTTGATTTTTTTTTTTCCATCGATTATTAAAATCACTATTTTTTTTATTGTTAACATTTGACTTTTCAAATACAAAAGAAATAAATTTATCATGTTAAATTTTTTATATAACATTCATATTATACATTTATAACAACTTCATATATATAATTAATTAAATTGTATTTATTATTTTATCTATTTTTAATTTACATTATAGAACATTCACATTATACATTTATAACAATTTCATATATAATTGATTAAATTGTATATTTTATTATTTTATTATTTTTATCTATTTTTAATATTATGTAAGCGGTGACAACATCTTTCCTCTCTCCACAAATGTATGAATATAATATGAAAATTATGTTTTAATTTGTAAAATGTTACTTTCAACCAATATTTCCAATTTTTTTTTTAAGCAATACCTATTCATATACAACTTCTCATTACATAATATAATATACAACATTTCTATATATATATATATATATATATATATATATATATATATATATATATATATATATATATATATATATATCTTCAAGTTTTGTATTCTAAAAAATGTTTGTATATTATGATGATGGTTAACATCTCAAAATTGGTCTATCTAACTTTAAGAAGATGAAGATTACTTAGATTTTTTAATGTTATTTCAATGCTAAAAAAAGTGGGAGAAGCTTTCCAACATCAGTATAGTTTTGATGACCTAGATGAATTAGATGGTTAGGAAGGTCAATATTATGACACATATTTTGAAAATTGAGAAATCTAATTTGGGTATACACAAGTCATATGGAAAAGTAGAAAACACCTATGTGTATATAATAAGAATTTTTACTTTCATTTACTCTTTATGTATACAATTATGAACTTAAAGGTGGATGTAAAAATATTTTTTTAAATAAAAAAAAAAAAAACTTTCATATATATATATATGATGTTAAAATATTTTTAACAATGTCATACATCAACTTTCATATATATATATATATGAAAGTTGATGTATATTTAAAATATTTATCATTCTATATATATATATATATATATATATATATATATATATATGAAAGTTTTTTTTTTTTTTAAAAAAAAAAATCCACCTTAAGTTCATAATCTATATATATATATATATATATATATATATATATATATATATATATTGACACTTGTCCGATGGATGTAGCTTGGTTGGGAGGAGATATATATATATTGGCCTTGTCCATTGGATGTAGCTTGGGTGGTTGGGAGGAATGATTGTTACCCTCCCCACACAGGTTTAATTCCTTGTGAATGACATGTTGTGCCCTTAAATGGGTCTATAATATTCTTGTGATCTTACTTATGCAAGGAGTGTTAAGTGGAATACTCAAATTCATGAGAAATTGTTCATTATGACAATGAAATCCATGACAAGGTGCAGCTCACCCTCTACAGAGGCACCCATAGGTAAGACCTACATTTCCCTGTTATCACTGCACCCCTTGCCCAAACATTCCCTATAACATTTCATACACCCACATCACCTAGATTGGTCTTCACCTGGGAAACACCCCAAACTTGAGGAGGATTATCCCAATAGGACATCCTGAAACCCTCTCCAAACCTGGCTTGTTAAACTGCATAATGACTTTGAGCATTTGTCTAGGTGAAGGGGGGTTTGATGCACATGTTTGGTTAATTTGATTATTAGACGTGATTGACATTGCTATGATCCCTATGACTTATGAGACCATGGAGGGTGTACTTGTTGTTGCTGGAGGACCATGCCCGGTGGACAGGTACATATGGGAAGATGATTCTAGCTCGGACCTCCACGGGGCTAAAAATCCCACTAGATGGATGTTGTGACCCCAACCAAGGGCAGAGAGACACTAGAGTCTTGCACCATAGAAAAAGAAGGATGTTCTACCATAGACACTTTGGCAGACCTAGACCTAGGGGGATCTTTCTCTCCCCCCTAATCATTGGCCTTGCGAGGCTCATGAAGTCACCCTTGTGACCCTAGAAATCACCCAACGTCAGATGGACATGATGGAGGAAGTTTTGTGCTAGGTGGCTCATGTGGCATCATCTGGAGGCCTTGGGAGGCCTAACGTTTTCCTCATGGAGCCTGACGTTCCACTTATGAGGCCCAACGTCACCCTAGGAGGGCATGGCGTCACCTCTATTGGAATTTTTAGGGTTTAATTATATTTAAGTTTTTGATAGATCGGTTCATTTTTTAGTCAATTGTGTCTAGCTTGAGTGGTTGTGAGTTGGAGTGTTATCCTCCACACCCAGATTCTATTGCCGTAAGTGACATGTTGAGCTCACTATGAGCATATTGTTGTAATGTGTTTGATCCCCCATTGTTGATGGATTTGTTCCCTAAAGACTCTAGGGTTTACCCTCGATACCATCCTCGAAATGAGGGGAAGTACCTGGGGTTTTTACCCAGACATTGTATCCTACAAGAAAAAAGATCAGTTCATATTTTATTGTGTATGGACAAGTCTGTTGTATAATTTTATCATTTTACGACTTCATATTTGTCAATATGTTATTAACATATTTCATTGCACTTGTTTTGTAGTAAATGAAGTGAATTTAATATGATTTACTTCATGTTAATTGATTGTTATGATATTTATGATAAGTTCCTTAAAATGGATTATTTAAGACTCGACAAGATTGGAATATTTTTGCAAATTCGAGGACAATGAGATTGGATATTTTTTTCATATTCAAGGAAAGACATAGGGAGTGTCAAAAATTTAGAATGGGAAGAAACATGAAAGCCTTAATGATTCAATGTATCAACCTCCCATGTTTGAAGGCAATCAACCATTTCTTATGAAAATGATGATGTAAATATAAATATATAAATATATGTGTGATGTGTGTGTGTATTTTAATCTGAGGTTGATGTACTTATAGAAGTTGATATTGAAAATATCCATAGTTATTCGATGAAATGTGACAATCATAGAAGTGCATGTTCATTACAGTACCCAAATTTTAACAAGGTGCTTTACAACTAAGGTGAGATTGATCCTTGTGTCTGTCTTTTATATATAATGATAAAAAAGTTAAATAAAAAAGGTTGACTTTGTTGATGTTTTGTAGCAGTAGGAGGTATTCCCTCCTTGAATTTTTTTTTTAGAGAGGAATATTCCAAGAAGTCAAAGGAATACCATTGCAAAGTTGAAGAATACCCGAGAAAAAAAGTCAAACCCACAAGAAAATAATAAAGTGAAAATAGAATTTCCAGAAGAGAATTTGACCCCAGAGGAAAATAATAAAGTGAAAATAGAATTTTTAGGAAGAGAATTCGGCCCCAGTAAAGTGAATTTAATACTATAAATAAAGGGAGACTCCTTTACATTTGACATACACTCACAACTCTCTCACTTAAGAAAATAAGGTGCAAGTTTGTGGCAAGGAAGAAGATGCAACTACAGTAGTTTCTAGGGTTTCTATATTAGGAAGTTCACTGGAATAGGCCGAGTACTCTAAAACTCTCACTAGGGTTGCTACACATCATGTTTCATGGTTTTTCTCAGTTGTCTACCCTCTCTAGGGTTTGACAAGAAGAAGAGATGATTACTTTTATCAGTGTTTCTTCATTGTTGGTTTTTCCCTTTTGAATAGAGCTTGTTCATGGTTGTATTATGTTATCAGAAATATTCTCTCTAAGGAAAGTTGGTTGGGTTTTTCCTCGAGTTTGGGGTTTTCCCAGGACAAGTCTTTGTGTCTTCTTGTCCTTGTCTATCTACTTCTAGATCCTGCTTATATTTTCAGTATATGGTTGTTGAATGTTAAAAGAAGTTCAAAGTACTCTGGTAAATCTATTGCTACTGAAAACTTAAGAAAATCTAACATGGTATTAGAGCATGAGGTTTGAAGACAAATTTGACCTAGTGCAAGACACGAGCAAGAACACATATTTTTTTTCGTTGGGGTTTTTCTAGTGCCAGTGTTCAGGAGAAAATTGTCTAGGAAACTCGCCTAACCCTAGCGCATGTCCTAAAACCCTAGCGTTGACTTTTTAAGAAGGTTGAAATTTTGGGATTTTTCAAGCCTAGGGTTTCTACAAGTGAAAATGATTACCATTATGAGAGTTGAAGAAAGGTTGGATGAAGAAGACAAATTCAGATCACGGAAGCATATAATACTTCTCATTCTATAAGAGAATGAGCTCTTAGATCATGTCAAGCAAGTTCTCCCAAAACCAGAAGAGGAAGAGGCCAAGGCAAGACATAAGAAAAATGGTATCAATGCAAAGAGGATATTGACAGATTCAATCAAGGACTACTTGATTCCTAATGTATCAGAATTGAAGACACCAAAAGAGATGTTTTTTGCCTTAACTAGACTATATGAAATCAAGAACACAAGAAGGAAGCTAACACTAAGGAATCAACTTAGAAATGTGATGATGAAAAAGTCAGATTCAGTTTCTACCTACACCATGAGGATTTCTAAGATCAAGGATCAACTATTAGTTATTGGAGATTCATTGGATGATGTATATATTTTCACTACAAATCTAAATGGCTTTCCTTCTTCTTGGGATGCATTTGTTCAAGGAATTTGTGCAAGAAGGAAATTTCCTAAATTTGACAAGCTATGGAAACATTGTGTCCAAGAAGAATCAAGATTGACATCCCAGATGCAGAAGACCAATGRTGAAGAAAACCAAGCTCATGTTGTTCATGTAAAKAAAAGGAAAGAAAGAAGAAACAATAGTACGAATAAAAATAGAAGATCAATTCCATATCACAAGAAKRATGTATCTAAGATTAKATGTTTCAACTGTCAAAATTTGGGACACTTTTCTTACYAGTGTTCTCAAGGGAAAGGAAAGAGAAAACATCATGCACATGCTCATACTATATGTGGATGAATTATTTCTTGCAGGGGATGAGAAGCTCATTATTTCATATATGGGTGCAATATGCAGCTCAATTCAGAGTTCCAAATGGAGGATTCGGGGTTGATGCACTATTTCTTGGGATTAGAGGTGTGGAAGATACCAGATGAGATCTTCCTTAGCGAAGGAAAGTATACAATTGATATCTTGCAAAGATTCAGGATGATGGAATGCAATTCCATGACCACACCTATGGTTACAAATCTGAAGCTCTTGAACGATTCATCTTTAGATTTGGTTGATCCCACAATGTACAAACAATTGATCGGATCCTTGATGTACCTGGTTAACACCATGCCGTACACATGCTTTGGAATGAACACATTGAGTCAATACATTGTTGAACCTAGACATGTACATTTGGTAGAAACAAAGCATGTATTGAGGTACGTACATGGTACAATTGGATATGGAATCAGATATGTCTCAGACAGTGAAGTAAAGTTGCAAGGTTATATAGACTCTGACTGGGAAGGGAGTGCAGTGGACAGGAAAATCACATCAGGACATTGCTTCAGCTTGGTATCAAGTATGATCTTATGGTTTAGCAAAAAAAGTCTCTGGTGGCACTCAATACAACAAATGCATAATATATAGTGATCAAAATCTGGACCAGGGGTCAAATTTTAGCTCAAAAATGAACGTTCTTAGATTTGCCTCAAAACAAACATGAGCGTAGGCCTCGTCATTGCGAACCCAACGCAACTCATTTCGTCTCAAACGGACGTCGGGAGCGAGAGCTATCGCGATCTGTCCGAATCGTCAAACAGGTAAAAAAAATGGATGTTGATTGTGCAGTCCGTACGGATGATGATGTGGCATGACCGTACGCTGACGTGGATTGACCGTAAATGCTGACATGGTAGGTGACATGTCCGTTTTGGATTGGAAGTTGTGGTCGAATCAGTTGACGACACATGGCAATTTCTTGGCAAATGTTATGGTGCCACGTGGCCCAGTCATGGGCTGCCACGTGGCACCCCTTTATTGGCTATTGGTCTATGGTTTGTTTATTAAAATTTTTATGGAGTCCATGGGGTTTGACCCCTGGACCTCCCCACCGATCAAGCGCTTTAACAAAGTCCGTCGTGCCAACGCACCACCATAGTAGTTCTTACTATGTAATGGATTTAAATTTATTTATGTTTGAATTAATGTTATGTGGGCGGGGGTCGGGCTGGGGCTTAGCCCCAGCTCGTGGTTGTAATATAACCCTATACGGAGGCACGCAAACATATGTTTCAAATGTAGCCGCAGTTGTATTACTTTTTACATGTGACCCATTATATGTTGGTTGGACGCGGTTTAAAATATATAGCCCCCGGTCATAGTCACATTGCATTCGTCCATACATTTGTTAAATGGCGCGCGCGGGAGTGTAATTTAAGTGGAGCCCCC
>SNQJ01S0030126.1:13009-32912 GCA_010110895.2 Picea sitchensis
AATTAGAATGGGAAAATGTCAATCCCCAACCTTAGGAATGTTGAGCTCAAAATCCAAATACTCCAAACCTCGACAATGTGGAGGCTAAAACCCAAAAGTCAAACATACTAGGAAACCTCTAACCACATCAATATCAAAACATCAAGATCCTTGCTAACATTCAAATTTGAGGCAACTTAGTGCATTTTTTAGAGTTGGAGAACCTCTTTGTTGATCACTTGGTGAAGCATTTGATTCCATTTTTCACATGATTTCATAAGCATTATTATACAATATTAACTAGATATAGGGATTGAAGAGGTATGCCATTGGCTTGAGTTATCAAGAGGTGAAGGATTTAGAAATAATGAAAGCACCAATAGTTGAGTTGTTTATCAATCATAACAATTAATAGATGCCTTCTATTAGTTGACCAAATATTGTGCACACCATTGCATCATTGATAACCAAATGGATAATTGGTATGGTTTTTTATGATCCTCCACATTGTAATATGGAGATGTTATTGTACTTTTTGAGGCAATTATATGTAGAGTCCATATTGGGATGTCATCATATGAAATATTTTGATATGATATAGTTTTAAGGGTTCACTAGGGAGCCACATGGGATAAACCATGTGCAAGGTCTAATCCAAACCATCAATGTTTCCCCATAAACATTCATAATCTTGGCATAATACATGTGCACATATTTCACCTACACACATTGTGTTACATGGCTCAACATGTTTCCTTTGTTGATCATATTTTGAGTATGATACCTCTAAGGAAGAGTATTTAGTAGGTGTAAGGTACCATATATGATATAATATCCAGAAACATGAATATTCAACATATATCAATGGAACAACAAAATATTGAGAAGAGCAATACCATAAATAATACCTTTATTCAAAGAAAGCAATGTTCACTTGCCTCTTCGAAGGGGAAACCTCCAATAGAGAAAATCACTATTACAAAAATTCTCAAGACAAATCTTTCTCATGCCTCCTACTCTTATTTATACTAATTCTTTCTTCTACAGAACATTCTAGATAGAGAACTTTCTAGAAGTTCAAACTTCTATTAGGTCTTCCTACATTGACTTGTTCATATTTATTAAATAGGCCTTATTAATTAATGTCGTCCTTTAGTACATGGAAAATATATTATTCTATCTACATGAGGAGTTAGGGAGATTAGGTTCCTAACATGCCCTCCCCATTAAAAAATATCCTTGTCCAAAAGGCTTAAGATGAGAAAATTGCTACAAAATAGTAGTCAACTCCCAGCTGACATCTTCTGGTGCAGTATCCTTCCATTGAACTAACACTTCCTGGATGGTGCGCTGATGGAGATGACACTCTTGTTGGTCATGATATCCATTAGCCATTACCTCTTTTGTAATATCTGGTCATTTATGGGCATTAATATAGTTTCTTTTTTTGTCGAACTTTATCTGATATTAAAACTTAGTGTCATTAAAGATAATATTACCTAATGAATGACTAACAAATGCTTCTTGTTTGTATGTGAAGTGAACCGGGTGGTCCACTTTATGAGAACATCATGAATACATAAATTAATCCATGATAATTATTTATTATATTAATATATATTAGATTGATTCTTTGCATCATTGATTCCTTGAAGGATGTACCACTAGTCTGGTATTGATACTAGAAAAATAAATTTTAACCATGGGTTAGTGGAGAAACCACTCTAATACCAATTGAAGTGCACCACCTAGCTCACTTCAGTATGCAATGTTAAAACGAAGTTGAAAATAATTTAGATCTATGCTAAAATAAGAGTTTGGTTATACTTCTCTAGATCACATCTCACTAACTCACCTACAATAATAGCCCTAATTGTTTGTCATTGATCTGAAAAGATCTTTTAATGACAATGGTTGAGTTATTAAGCATGAGATAAATTACCATTTATGAAAACTAATGAAAGAGGAATCATGCCATCCATATAAACACATACAGATATGAACATAAGCATGAAGACAACAAACCATAAACACCAATGTGATAACAGAGTTCGACAATCTTGCCTACGTCTCTGGGCCTTTATCTCAGTGGGATTTCTTATATCTCTTCAAATATTTTCAAGTACATCATGAAAGTACCAATGGATTACAAAAATGAGCTGGTCTTGTTCTACCATTTCTTAAGAACCCATCAAAACTTATGGCACCCAAATCAGATGAACGAAGCTCCGAGAAATGGCTCGCAAAGGTGCGCTCCTCAATAGCTTCCCTGCATGACAATGGATTTGGCTCAACAATTTAGCAATATAAACCCGTTCTAAACCTCCTCCCCATGGCTTCAAGAGCCTCTAGTTTATATAGGCCTGAACTTGGTAACCATCTCCCAACTTCCCCCCAAGATCTGGCCTCAAAAAGGGCACAAGATCCCTAAAACATGGATCAAATCCCCTCAATCAAGTTTAAAATCCATTTAAAAATCATAAGATAATGTTAAAAACCCACTTAATAGCACATAACAGGATGCAACACCCTTTCTTATGGATTCTACTCACGTGGGCGCCTCCATGTGGCCCTGTGCCATGCGCTGGCCCCTTATCCCTTAGCTCCTGGTCTTATGCTACGACCCATGTGTCCGCATCCATTTACCTCCACACGCTTAGACTGCAAGTAGAGCCCCCAACGAAATATCCCACGGTTACGCCCCATGGTCGGTGGGCTAGCCCGACCAATTGGGGATTAACCCTTAATCTTCGCGCTAACCACCAAAAGAATCGGGTCGCATGCAATTTCAATGAAACCGAGGCTACATCCATATCCAATCTCTATTCCAATAGTTACGGATCAGGGCCTGAGTTATATGATGTGGTCCGGTGGTAAAACTTACACTGAGGGCTAGGGATAAGCCCCAACCTTTACTATGTCTGCCATAACACTTAGATCAATATAAATATAAAGGACGCAATATAGGGGTAAGAAACATTGTATAGGTGGGCTGGTGCCCAACCTATATGAAGATTCTGCACCCATGGAGGTCCATGGTTCAAACTCGGTGGACTCCAAAACAAATTTTGCCAACAAATCTTTAACCAATCAATGGGTGCCACGTGGAAACCCATGTTTGGGCCACGTGGCACCTTCCCAATTGCCCAATCTGATGCCACGTGTCAATCACCCAATGGTCCAGTTGTTTTCCTAGTTTTCAGTCCAGTCACCTACCACATGTTGTACGACCCTACCACTGTACCTACCACATGTCATACGGCCCTTCCACATCTGTCGTACATATGTTCCACGTGTCACCCTTGCAGTGGTGACATGTGTCACACTCTGATTGGTCCACCTATACATATCCACGTTAACATCCACGTACCCTACCACATCATCTGTACGATCATATATCCTGTATAGTCAGCTTCCACGTGGAACTGTACGTAGTGTACGGACTATACAATCATCATTTTTTTGCCCTGTTTGGCCAAATGAACAGATAGAAATATATATAGCATACTATGTTTGTTTGATCCCATTCAAGTTGCGTTGGGTTCATAACGTCAAGGCCTACGCACACATCTATTTTGAAGAGATTCTGAGCACTTTTATTTTTAGGCCTTTCTGAGCCCTATCTTGCTCCTAGATCCAATTCTGGATCACACCTCCCCACTAAAGACCTTTTGGTCCTCCAAAAGGTTAAAAAATTGACCTTGACTGATTACATACTCATAAGGACAAAAATGAAACGCTATGTTGTAGAAAATGATGTTATAATAGGTCATCATTTCAACATGTGTGATTACATTAGTGGAAGCAAAATACAATGAAGTTGTGACATCCACTTTTGGAAAAACCAAGTGATTGTTTTATTTCCTTCATGGTGTTCCTCTTGCTTCACTGGTAATGCCTCTTCCTTCATGAGTACATGCACAATCCTTTTGTCCTTCTTTGGATGAAGCTCCAGATTAAGATTCCAACATTTAGCCTTTTGATGTTCACCCCTGTCACAATAAGTGCAGTGGTTTTTTGGAATCCAGACTTGTTTGCCCTTCTCTTTCTTCCGTTATGGAGTCGAGTCTTTATGTCGTGTCTCCTTCCTAGTCGACATAAACTTCCTGTACAAATATTGTCTCTTCCAACACTTGGCAACACAATGCTTGGGTCAATGACAAAAATTACATGGATACATATTCCACAAGTTTCAGATTACATGATTATGCTTTTTATAATCAAGAAGAGATTTGGAAAAATCACGACCATTATGCCTTCCTTGTTGATCTTCCCTTTTCTTTGGAGATGACTTCCGTTCACTATCACAATCATGGAGTGATACACCATCACCTTTCATGAAGTGTTCCTGCAATGACTTAAGCCGGCCATTTGAAGCATCACTTGCTCCAGATGTTTTGGAACCCATCTTGGAGAATGATCCAACTTTCTTTTCGCCATATCCCAATCCTAAATAATGAGGTCTTTCCATAACCTCAATGGGATTAACTATACCTTGGCCCTCAATTCCAAAGCCATTTCCTTCATAACCCATCTTGGTTAACAATCTCAAACCTATACCTCTGGTATGTTTTTCAAATCCACCAAAAGAACCATCTTGATGGGAACAAGGAAAAATTGATGAATGACTTCCATTGCATACCTCAGAGTTGATTTCTGAATTCGGTATAGAAGGCGATTCCTTCAATTCTTTTTTGCCTTTGTTTTTATTTGAATATTTTAGTTGAGTCGATCTCTTTCATTCCAAGTAGTCTTCATACAACACTTTCACCATATCGGCCATGTCAAAGAGAGTTTTTCACATATCCTTCTCATATTGCAAAATTCCCCCTGTAGATTCCATTTTCTCAACTAAGATGTACTTTTCCCTAGTAAACATGCAAACTCAAATTCTAACCATCAACTAGCTCTGATACAACTTGATCCGAAAATATCTTTTAACAACAATGGTGTAGTTATTAAGCATTAGTTAAATTACCATTTAGGAAAACTAATGAAAGAGGAAGAATGAAAGAGGAATCATGACAACCATATAAACATATACAGATATGAACATAAGCATGAAAACAACAAATCGTAAACACCAATGTGATAATGGAGTTCGGAAATCTCTCCTACGTCTCCGGGCCTTTGTATTAGTGGGATTTCTTATTTCTCTTGAAATATTTTCAAGTACATCATGAAAGTACCGTGTTCTACCAGATCTCAAGAACCCATCAAAATTGATGACACCCAAATGGAATGAACGAAGCTCCTAGAAATGGCCCGCAAAGGTGCGCTCCTCAATAGCTTCCCTGCATGACAATGGATTTGGCTCAAAAATTCAC
Organism: Picea sitchensis; assembly: GCA_010110895.2. NCBI lineage: Eukaryota > Viridiplantae > Streptophyta > Pinopsida > Pinales > Pinaceae > Picea > Picea sitchensis. The sequence continues at coordinate 18,316 of SNQJ01S0030126.1, forward strand.
CAGCATAAACCTATTCTAAACCTCCTATGCATGGCTTCAAGAGCCTTTGGTTTATATAGGCTTGAAGTTGGTAACCATCTCCCAACTTCCCCCCAAGATCTGGCCTCAAAAAGGGCCCAAGATCCCTAAAAATTGGATCAAATCCCCTCAATCATGCTGAAAATCCATTTAAAAATCATAGGATAAGGTTAAAAACCCACTTAATAGCACATAACGGGATGCAACCCCCTTTCTTAGGGCTCCTGGTCACCTAGGCGCCTCCATGTGGCCCTGTGCCATGCGCTGGCCCCTTATCCCTTAGCTGTTGGTCTTATGATTTGGCCCATGTGGCCGTATCCCTTTACCTCCACACGCTCAGACTGTAGGTAGAGCCCCTGACAAAATAGGCCATGGTTAAGCGCCATGTTCGGTGGGCTAGCCCGACTGATCGGGGCTTAACCCTTAATCTCCGCACTAACCACCAAAAGAACCGGGTCACATGTGAGTTCACCAAAATAGGGGCTACATCCATATCCAATATCCACGCCAATAGTTACGGATCAGGGCTTGAGTTATATGCTATGGTCCGGTGGTAAAACTTGCGTTGAGGGCCGGGGCCCTACTCCGTCCGCCATAACACTTAGATCAACATAAATATAAAGGATGCAATATAGGGGTAAGAAACATTGTATAGGCGGGCTGGTGCCCGACCTATGTGAATATTCTATGCCCATGGAGGTCCACGGTTCGAACCTGATGGACTCCAAAACAATTTTTTCCAACAAATCTTTAACCAATGAATGGGTGTCACATGGCAGCCCATGTCTGGGCCACGTGGCACCTTCCAAATTGCCCAATCCAATGCCATGCGTCAATCTCCCATTGGTACATCTGTTTTCCTAGATGTCAGTCCAGCCACCTTCCATTGTACCTGCCACATGTTGTCTGACCCTGCCACTAAACGTGCCACATGTCGTATGACCCTGTCACGTCCACTGTACAGATGTGCGACGTGTCACCCTTGCAGTGGTGACATGTGTCACACTATGATTTTTCCACCTGTACCTATCCATGTCAACATCCATGTACCCTGCCACATCAGCTGTACATCCGTATGACCTGTATAGTCAGCTTCCATGTGGCACTGTACGAACTGTACAATCATCATTTTTTTTCCTGTTTGGCCAAATGAGCAGATCATGATATCTGGAGCATACAATGTTTGTTTGAGCCCGTTCAAGTTGCATTGGGTTCATAACATCGAGGCCTATGCATAAGTCCATTTTGAAGATATTATGAACACTTCGAGTTTTAGGCCTTTCTAAGCCCTATCTTGCTCCTGGATCTAATTCTGGATCAGTCATCTTTCTCCTTCACCATGATTCCCGAATTTTCATTATTAGGAAGAGTGTTTCATGCCATATGAATACATTCTCATCACTTCTCCAATGAGTATATGAGTCCCATCAAGGTTTAAAGAACATTGCAACAATATTGTATTAGTGCAATTATCAACATTTGAAAGCAGGTGGAAACATTGGCAAAATATGCTTGTATTTTAATTTTCAAAAGAGAATTTTCATTGGTAAATTATTAAGAGAATGTTAGCAAAAAAAATCACTAAGTTGTAAGGGAAAACACTGTTAAGGGTTGACCCTTCATGTGACATAATCGAGTAATCATGTGATATTCCTACATGGTGTGAGGGTGGGTATATGAAAATAACTGAACCATGCCTCCTAATCATTTTTAAGGTTGTTTTTCAGTTCAACTAGTTTTTGTTTTTAAGTGAACCATGAGTCCTAATCATTTTTTATCTTTTTGGACAACCACATTCTCAACGTAACTTGGGAGATCCCCACTAGCCATTTACCAATTTAAAAAAATAAAGCAATTGGATGGGCACCACCAACAACAACATAAAAATTGACACCAACAAGAGACATAGTCACATAAACCTGGTGAGAAAGTGGAAACCCACAAACTGTCATCTTCACATTGGATGTTTTGGTCCAACGCAACATTAAGTATGGATGTCAAATAAAGAAACATTTATGTATTCTTAATATGAGGGCTTTAAAAATCCATATTTTACCCCAATATCACAACTAGAAGTGGTTCCTTTTATAATGCAAGATTTAGCAGGACATGATTCATTATTTTCATTTTGATATTTACCAATAACTATTTTAGGTGTTAGCCAATATTTATTCACAAAACGATAAGATTAATGTAGAATTTTTACTTATACAACTAGAAGTTACAACTCTTCTTTATTATTATAATCATTTATCACATTAGTTTCATAAATAAGATCATTGAAAGAGAGGAAATCAAAGAAACAATAGAGACACACAGATTATCCTGGGAAACCCTCATTGGGGAAGAAAACCCAACAAAATATTCCTCAATATAGATAGACGAAAAATAAAGCAGAATATCCTCCTCTACTCCTTCACTAGGAAATAGTAGCACACTACTTAACCAAGAGATACCAAGACATAGACCAAGAACCCTCCTCGACGTCACCCCAATTGCATGAGCTTCTCCTCCAAGACTTGCACACTTTTTCCTCTTGTTGCAGAACTTATGAGTGAGTGTACAAATGTGGCACTAGACTCCCTTATAAATAGTGGTCTAGCCAGCCTAAAATTAGGTTCGGACCGACCTGTTACTTTACCCTCTTCATTTACATTTAAATTGTCAAGGAAAAATAGGGTTGACTTTTACAAAGGCACAATAGGGCCTAATTAACAATATTATTCAACACTCCTTCTTAGGTAGAATATTCTTCGAAGTTACAATATTTCAACACTCCCCCTTAACAAGAAGGGTATTCTACTAAAAACATCAATAACAACTGACTGGAATCAATACAATATCAAGAGAAGGATACATCATGATCAAAATTTGGAACAGTTTATGTCATATCTATAAACATTAACAAGTTTATAGTTTTTCTCATCATCAACATTACTAGAAATTGAGCATCATCATCATCTGCAACACAGAGCTGGAGTAACATCATCATCATCATCATCAACATGAAGCTAGAACATCAACATCAACAACATGAATATGGAACAACAACATCAATGGCAACAAAATGAGATACGAGCATCAACAACGACAACAACAACAACAACAACAGTGGGAACTCCGACAGACCATCCATCTCGACCTTACGGGATTTGTCTGGGGATAATAAAATCCCCTAGGATATAATCCTAATGAGATGACACACTACTGACCACAACAGGTACATACATACATAGGAACTCTGACAGACCATCCATCTGGACCTTACCGTATCTGTCCAGGGATGATCAATCCCCTAGGATATAAATCCTAACGAGTTTCCTTGCTGGTGGTCAGGATACCATAGTATCATCAACGTCACTCCCCCTTTCGAGGGAATTCCTTTTGGACTACACCAATATTATCTCGAAAGTACTCAAACTTCACACGAGAAAGAGGCTTAGTCAACACATCTGGTACTTACTCATATGTGCCAACATACTGGAGCTTCACAACTCCCTTTTGTACCATATCACAAATGTAGTGGTACTAGATCTCAATGTGCTTCGTTTTATCGTGGAAAACTGGGTTCTTTGTCATCTTTATGCAACTCTTCTTATCACAAAATATCATGGTAGCATCCATCTCTAGGTCAAATAGACATGTCAACAACTTATGAAGCCATATTGATTCACAACTGGCAGAGCATGCTACAATGTACTACACTTTTTTCGTACTGAGAGAAATAATGGATTGCTTCCTACTTTTCTATGAAGTCATGGCTAACCCTAAACTAAAACAACATCCTGAAGTGATTTTTCTATCTGAAGCACTTCCAGCCCAATTTGAATTAGTATAGCCATACAATATGAATTCACAATCTCCAATATAATAGAGGCCATAGTCCAATGTACCCTTAAGGTATATCATCACATGCTTTGTAGCTACAAGGTGAACATGTCTGGGCTCCACTAGATACTAACTCAAGGTGTTCAAAACAAATCATATATCTGGTCTGATATTCGTTAGATACATTAACTAACCAATCCCCTGTCTATATAGAGTAACAACAACTATTTCTGACGAAGTATCAACCAATAACTTCATATTCATCTCCAATATAGGAGTGTACATGGATTTATAGTCCATCATGTTGAATCTCTTCAGAATTTCCACGACATACTTTCCTTGATCAAGGAAAATCTCTTCTAGTCTATGCCATACTTCAAGACCTAAGAAATAGTGTATTGGGCCTAGGTATTTCATTTCGAATTCAGCGACAAGCTTCATCTTACAATTTGTGATGGAAATTTCTTCATCTGTCAAGAATAAGTCATCCACATATAGAAGCAATATAAATGTTCCATCATTCTCAATATTGAAGTAAAGGTTGGGAAAAACTTTACTCTTGCTAAATCCCAAGCTCATAAAAAAACTATCAATCCTACCATACCAAGTTCTTGGAGCTTGCTTCAACTTGCATACATGAGTCTTCCTATCCTGTACTTCAAAACCAAATTTTCACATCACATTGTACCAACCTGGTACACTTGCTCAACTATAAATCAATCTTCATAATAATGTGTTGGTTCTATGTGCTTTCTGCAAAACACTATTTGTCTCACTGCTCGAGAGTATGTCCTCTACTGTTTATGCAACTATTCCTTCTAGAATCGAGACTCTATACTTGTAGCTACTATTTCTGAAGATGCAAAATTTTCATACCTTATCTCTCTAAATATCATACTGCATCAACTTATTTCAATGAATCATGTTTGTTCTATATATACTTCTTCTGATTACTAGAGCAAGTGTCTCATCATAGTATTCTCCCTCTTGCTGGGAGAATCCTTTGGACACAAATCAGACTTTTTACATATTTATATTGTTATCTTCCATATGCTTGATATGTTATATCAATCTTGGGAGTCACCACTGAATTCCCTTCTAGTTTCAAGGAAAAATCCATATTTCAGTCCTTCTAACTGGCTTCCTCCTCTATCGCTGAAATAAGGGAATTTTCCTAGGAGATTTCACATCTCCTAGAAGGATATAAAGCTACGATCTAGTATTATCAACTCATGGCATCTATCTGTCAGTCCTGGAAGACGTCTCTTTTTCCCATCTGATCCTCTATGAGATCAAGCTCACTCTGAGTCTCCATGCTCCCTTTGAAGCTTGACTCCCTCTGATTCTATATAATCTTTGGAGCCATATTCTCCCTATGATATGTCACATCAATGATATATGGCTTTACATCCTGCAAAGTGTAATGGAACCATGCTATTCTCTTCCTGTTTACTGCGTTGATTCTGGGTAGGCCCTTCTGGCTCTACTAACTCTTCCTGATGATCTAAAGAGTGATCAACTACACTAGAGGGATTTGTTTTGTTTTCTTTGGAGCCTTCTGCTCCTCATCTTCATATGAGATATTGTGTATCTAGAAAAAGTAGCTTCTTCTTGTTCTTCTTTGGTACATGGATGTATATGGTCATGTATACAACTTGGATAGTCTGATCCATGTCTCATCTAATATGTTGCCTTCTGCATATGTCACTATAGCTCCCTTCAGGGTTATCACTTGTTCCCTGCCCGAAACAAGAACAACAAGGGAGAAAAAATAGACAATAATAATACTCTTTATAATAATAATAAACAGAATAACAAGAACAATCGTCACAGCAGAGTTTTGAGAGATATCACTTGTGACATGCCTGGAACAAGGGTCAAAAGTAAGAAATATAATAATAAGAAATGAGAGAAACACTCTTCAATTGTTGTGATCAATCATTCCTCCATGGTAACCTGGAAATAAAACAAGAAGTTTCTTTTGGAGGAGATGTCAGTTATATCTAGTAAATAATTACAATAAGCACTTATCTCAAAATTTCTCACATGCTACCAAGTATTCAATAATAAAACTTTTCAAAGATCGTTATCACAATTATAGTGTTTAGGAGTTATCAAACTTCATATGTGCGAATTTGAATCTTATCAATTTAATCAATCAAACCTGGAACCTGAAGTCTTGTCCTCAAGAATGAGTGTTTTTTTTTTTCTTCTGAGTCTCCTTCACTCATGATGACAAGTATTTTCTTCAACCTGTCCTCTGTAATAAGACAATCTGCTATCTCGACAGAAATCTAAGTTAGGGAATAAAGTCTATAATCTCATCTTTATTCAATCTAATACATTGACTTTAATTTTGACCAATGGTTAGTATGATAACTTCAACAAAATCAAAATGCAACTTGGATATTCATAATATCACAATAATGCCATAACAAGTAGAGGAATATCAAATTAATCAAACCCGAGGTTGCTTAGTTCCTCTAAATGTGTTGGATCTGAGATCCTTCTTGATCTATGGTTGTTGCTTAAAGAACCTTTCGTTTGCAAGTACCCTTTAAAATAATGACACGTTTTGAACATATGTAAGTACATACCTTTGATAGTATCGACAAGTAGTGGCACCATCCGACAACAGCGACAAGCAATACCGAACCTTTAAAACTTCAAATATGCTTCAACTTGTAACTTAAATTTAGATGGAGATTTGCTAGGGTAAGGCACACTAGGACAACAAAAATCAGTCCCAACACTTTACAAAAAATTTCACTGCAAATGGTACTGTAGCTGGTGTTGCAACTGGCATGAAGAAACTGACACTGCAACTGCAACTGGTATTGCAACTGATACTTCAACTGAAATTGCAACTGATACTGCAACTAATACTTCAACTACAACTACAACTTAGGGTTTTATGAGGAAAACTTAATTTTTCAAACTTCAAATTTCAAAATTATGATCTAGGGACTAGATGCACTCTCCTAGGGAGAGCTCCTAGATGTGGTTACTTCCCCCAATTTCCTCCTTAAACAGGAAAAATGTCACACTTAGGGTTTATGCAAAAACCCTAATTTTGCAGTAGCTGCAATACTAAAAATTGGATTTTGGAGAGGGTGCGTTGAGGCTAGTCACTTCTTATACACTATGAGTTGGTCTCTTTCAGGCTTGCACTGATACCATGTTGAAGTTTTACTTATATATCTAGAAGTTACTATTCTTATTTATTATTATAATCATTTAGCACATTAGCTACATAAATAAGATCATTGAAAGAGAGGAAATCATAGAAACAATAGAGACACACAGATTATCCTGGGAAACCCTCATGGGGAAGAAAAGCCATAAAAAATTTCCTCAATATAGATATAACAAAAAAGAAGAAGAAGATCCTCCTCTACTCCTTCACTAGAAAAGAGTAGCTCACTACTTAACCAAGAGATACCAAGACATAGACCAAGAACCCTCCTTGACGTCACCCCCAGTTGCAACAACTTCTCCTCCAAGACTTGCACACTTTTTCCTCTTGTTGTAGAGACTATGAGTGAGTGTACAAATGAGGCACTGACCTCCCTTATAAATAGTGGTATGGCCAACCTAAAATTATGTCTCGGTCGACCTATCACTTTACCCTCTTAATTTACATTTAAATTGTCAAGGCGCAATAGGGACGAGTTTTACAAAGGCATAATAGGGCCTAATTAACAATATTATTCAACACTCCTTCCTAGGTAGAATATTCTTTGAAGTTACAATATTTCAACAATTACATGTATGAAACTGCATTTCAACATAATGTCAAAATCCATAAGAGAAAAAACCCTAACCCAAAAATTTGAGGTGGTGAAAGGAATGCAAGCCTCAAGGAGCCTAATTGGTACATCAACTTTTAGGGGCCATAAATTTTGCATACAAGCTTTGTTTTGGGATTTTTTTGGACATTTAGTAATATTATTTTGATCTCTACAAGTTTCATAGGCCATTATGACTTAATTTTCATCACCATCAAAATCATAAAAAATGCATGGGATAGGAGAAAAACATGTTGGACAATCAAGGCCTATAAAATTGGCAAGATTTAGGATCATTTATGACATATAGTCACTAACTTGGACATCCACCTAGATTAGTGTTTTTCTATGCAGTCCAACATAATGGTTTCTTATATACACCATATTTTGCAACAATTTGTTTCCCTTAACTAGAATTTACATTGGAAACATTATTAGGCTTCCTCCAATCGTTTTAGCTTCTACTAACTTAGCCTTTCAACATACATGTTCAAGAGTCCAAATGTCAAATATTCCAAGATCTTTCTAAATTGATGTTATCAATCCACCAATGAACACAATGAATAATCTGGTTTCTTCATCCATCACTCTAAGACGAAAGACATAGTGGTTAAAGTATTGTATGTAGGCATATACCATCTAGTTATACTTCTATCATAGATATTTCTAGAGTTTTTTTTGGTCCTTCCAGTAATTGATATGATAACATTTTTCCTTGTTTGATACTTTGATCTCATCGTTGAGGAGTCCTTGTGGAGCACCAAGACTATTTTTGTAGTCACATTAATTCTCCCACTAAAACAAAGTTTTTCAAGACATATGCAACATTGTAAAGGAAACACAATGTTCATCTATAAATTGTTATATTTCATAGGGGAAATCTCACCACTTAAGCCAATCATCAAGAGATAAGTCATCCATTTGATCTTCATAAAGTAGCCTTACTCAAACCTCCTCCCAAATATTGTGCTTAAATGATAACATACAAGTTGTATCGTCAAATTTTACAATAATGAGCCATGTCAACTAATTAACCCTCAATAACTTTGGACTTCAATAACTCAAGACAAAATCACACTTCATTTTTGTTTTTCTTCTCAAAGAAAACTTCCACATTATTATTCTCAAAGAAAAATTCCAAACATTATGTAATGAATAAATAAGATTCATTAAAGTATTTGTGGAATGAGTGCTCTAATACTACTTCAACTTTATCTGAGATAGTATGCTTTGGTGAAATTCACACATGTGGATGTCTTTTATTTCTTTATAGAGACACTGGATAATTATGAAGCTACTCAGACATAACATACATAATAAGAATAATCAAGAAAAAGGATTTGGGCAGTCAATCAACTCCAAATTTCAACCAACATGAAGTTAATTACAACAAAAAGAAATACATGAAGAAGAGAAACTTAAACAATTAACGATTTCTCCCTTTTCGACTCAAAGATTTTGAAAGTTCATTCTCTCACACACTGTGAAGGAAACATTCAATAGAATGGTCCCCTACTTGCGGGTATGGTACTCAACGACATTCACTATTTTATATTGAGGGAGATGGATGAATGAATATGAGGCCACTTCATCCACATTTTCAAATTCCTTCTGTCGTGATTACATTAAGAAGGAATTGCAAATATTTGCAAAAGTAGTGGGAAGATCCGAGATCCTAATCTCAAAAATCCTCAGTGGAAAATTCATATTGAGGGATGGTATGACTTGTTCAATGAATATTTATATGAGAAGTTGATGAAATATTTGATCCATGTCTGCCTCTAGTTAAAACACGTCTCAAACGATCCATATTGGGGTACCGAGATTCAAGATTAGGACTTCCATGGAGTCCAACGTGTGTATTTCAAGAAGAGTAATGGATGCAGAGTCAATATGTATCAAAAATCACACTTATAATTGAAATACAATCCTAGGATTGCATTGGGCCATGGAGGGGAGTGGACCTCGTACAAGGTTCCGAGACTATGGGAGGAATTGTACCAGTGCATTGATGGAGCCAACAATTTATATACATTGCATTACAAAGATTCAGAGGGATATCGATTTCCTATTGATTATTTCTCAAACTCAAATGATAATCGAGGATAAAATCCCAAGCTCTGGAGTAATGTGGCCACTATAATTGTTGGAAGCAAGTAGAATGTATCCAACTTTCTGCCACCTTCCTGGCCAATATGGTAGAATTCTAATAAATTGATTTTGTGTGATAAATAATGGAAGAAGGGATGGATCGTCAAGTGTATCAGAAAGAGAGATTTGAAGGTTAACACCACGGTCCTTAAATTTCTATATTTACCAAGTTTTACATGGGTTGAACCATTTTGGTTAGCATTCACAAGGTTCAGTATTATAGGATTTATGAAAGTTTCCAATGGAGTCTATGATAGGAGAGTAGATGACTATTTCATAGGTCTAAATTGTATAGGCCACACAATTTTATAATCTCTTCAGTAATCGATCATCTTAGCACGCAACAACATGAATACAGTTTTTCCAAATTAACAGGACTGCAATTTTCTAAAGGAAAAGAACTAAAACAAATTGTTGATTCCTATGCTGAGTATTGGGTTCCTTTTGCCACAAGGGTGAGCAAAAGGAAGTCCCTTAACTATCTAGTTAGGCTATCCAGAAAGCACAACAAAGAGTTAGTTAGTTAGTGGATCAACTAACATAAAGAAACAATAAATAAACAACAATGAAATAAATCTAAAATAAGAAAACAATAACTTGAAATGAATTTGTTACCACTGAGAGTCACCCTCAAATTGTGAGAGGATAAACCCAATACCCATCAGAATGTTTGGTGGATGTAGGTTTATGAGTGGAGGTCAAATAGACAAAACTCAGTACAAGAGTTTTTTGACACAAAAATTGGACAAGCGATGTGTATAGAAATGAGGTCCTCATTAACTTCAGTCAGTGGTTTAACGTTAAAGGTGAGAAGAGGGAAGACTTAGTAAGAAAGGTGGACAAGTCTTCCATGTGCATCCATATTTCAAGCAACTTGGTGAAGAAAAACTCAGGCACAAGAGCACTCTTGAACTTAAGTTTCAGACACTGAAATATATCACAACATCATAATAATCAAACCTCCATTATCATGTGACTACGACAACTCTTTTGGATACTCCATGCGTGAGCATTTCGGCATAAGAGGGAAAACGACAACAAGGAAATTACTAAAACAGGTCACAACAAAATTATAATCAAACCTACATTACAATACACCCACAACCCTCATCTGGATACTCCATGCACGAGTATCTCGATAAATATTTAAACAAGATGATGAAAGAAGTTGACTTCTATTAATGCGAAAGTCTCAGGTCTCATACAAAACCATAGACCAACTATGTTATCAGAATATTAAAAAATAGGGAGCTCTGCTCAACCAGTTGACGAAAATAACAAAATCTTGAACTTATCTATTTCTACTCAGATCAACCCACAACTTCCAGGAGTGTGATCTGGCCATCCCATTCAAGGATTTACGTCTATGCATCCTTCTGTCAGGCTGTGTTTGTTTCCTCTTGTCAGATGCAAGCTCGGATCAATATGGTCCTGCAAGAAGAAATCTTCCTTTGTGGTACCTCGGGCTAACAATTTTGTCTCCTTAACCATAATTTCCATGTTTTCTATTTATGGAGTGATTCAAGGCTTCAACTATCGACCTGTGTCCATTAACTGATATCTCCTTGGGATCAATACAAGTCCTGATAACTAGGGGGCAACCACTTGCCATGATTGGGTATGACTTTGAATGAGCACGCGAATTCAGAGTTGTCGAAAGCAGTTTGGAACCATACCACTTTTGAGACCGAAATGCACCACCTTCCACCACGTTGCTTTCCCCAAAACCACGGTTTATATTTTGGCCCACTCAAAGATTTTAATGTCCGAGCACGTTGCGGCCCCAAAATGGAGTGTGACCGTTGGTCTGGTCATGATCTGAGATCTAGGCAGTCCCACTATTTTATCACCACCGCTAAAGATTTACCTACCCGCCAACTTTATAAAATCTTTAATTATTCTTGGGGGAGGCACCAATTTTGATGCTAGGGAGCGTTGATGTTGAACAAGAATATTTCCTGGAGAACGACTTCCCTACACTGATGTGGTGACCTGACGTCATTGTGTTGATGTGTCACGAAAAGGAGGGTGACACACGTCACTTGGAAATAAGCGGATGATATGCCCAAAGGTGCCTGGACTAAGTGCCACGTTTTAACGGCAGATGGACAGGTGGCAAAAAAACTTAAACTCTGTAGCAGAAACACTTCAGGAATTCGCAAACAAGGAGGGAGTGAGAACGTCAAAGCTCCGGAGTCCGGAGCATATTTGAGCTGCTAGATCTGCAAGGACACACGACATCCATGAACTCTACGAGAATTTGTTCCAAGGGAAACCAAAAAGAGAGGAGCCAAAACTCCTGAAACTCAAAATGGAGAAGAAAATCATGATCGTCCGTTGGAGATGGATAGGCGACAGAGATTCACGTACTCGGGAGTGAGGGGATGGAGGAGCCATTGAATGAGAGTTTTTCGGAGTGCCAAAGAGATATGAAGATGAAACCCTTGTCGTTGATGGAATAGACACGCGACAGAGATATGTGCACTCTAGGAAAACCACTTCGAAGAAAATTTAGAGGAGAAGTGCCAAAACTCCCGAAACCCGAACTCTGAAGCAAATTGTTCCCTTCCACTGGAGAAGGACACGCGACGCTTGATTTTTAATTTCAAGGCTTCTGTCTTGCACTAAACCTCGTGCAAATTTATAATTATGAATGCCTGAGGGATGTTGATCTAAACTACTCCTGGTATAACCACCGTTGAATAATTAACCCAACCACTGCTTGTATTTCAACCCAAAATAGAGTGCTCTAAATGTTGCGTTTGGATGCTTCATGTGCAGAACACGGACTTGGATGACCTTATTCCCTTGACAACTATATGTGATAACAAAATTCACAAATAAAACACAAGATAGATATACCAAGTAAATCGATATTTGAATTGATACTCCTTAGAGAAATATGGGAACTTATGAGTCCCCTCTTCCTCCTTGGGAAGGCCCTTGAGTCCCCAAGTACAAAATATTATTTCTACTATCAATGGCTAACAAAGGAAAATGGTGAAGAAAAGAGTGATGAACTACTCAATAGGAGAGAGTCCTAACACTTTCTATGGATGCCCAAATCTTTCTAAGAGGAAGATGGCTTCCCAAAGCTAAAAATGAGCAGCATAAAAATACTCAAATGCTTCTTCATTTTTGCATACAATGGCCCTTTATTTATAGGAGGATGGAAATATTTTTCTTAACTAGTTCCAAATGTGAATGGAAGGCCTTTGGAGATACCTCCCATCCTTTTCAGTGATCCCAAGGAGAAATTTGGGGGCGATTTTGGGTATGGGGGAGATCCCCTTCATCACAAAAGTGGGTGAGTCTCAACCAAACTCATCAATGCACTGATTCAATATCTGTGCGGGTCTTCCGATTCTCAGTCATGCATTGTGCATGTCATACACCGTGTTAGCCTACATGGATGGGCACACACGACTTTGGCTGAATGTGCATGGATTTCCAGAACCACTTTTACATAGTTTTATCATCGTCTTGCCAAATTGTGTGTAATACTTTCATGAATACTGGTAGTATGTTGTGTTTATGTTAATGGTTTTTTCATCCATTGTCTGTATTTGTAGTGATCCATTTTATGGTGATAACATATGCCCCCTGATCTATGATGTTAGGAGAATATGTATAGCCAAAATACATCATAGCTTATTTTGGTGATGATGACATTTGTGTAGAAAGTGACAAAAATTGAACATGAGGAGTTGTGAGAACCATCCGTCAGAGGAAGAGGGGACATAAGATGAGTACAAAGTATGCTAAAAAAAAGTGTTTGTACAAACATGGTAGGAATGCCCCATGATCGTATGATGAGACCATAAAGATATAATAGTAACTAAACTTGCTGATGAAGTAGATATCTGCAGCACCCTCGGGGGCATGAAAAATAACAAGTGACGATTTTGATGACTAAATTGGTTTTGAACCAAGTGGTGAAAGACTCAGAGGCATTTATGGCATAATCAAATTTAGAGGTCTTCGACTGCTATTGGAAACTCCAATGGTCACAAAGTAAGATCCACCATGACATGAGATTATGCTAGAGTCAAATGTCATGGGGATCAACAACATTAAAGAGAAATTAGGACTCTTTCCATTTCTTTAGAGGCTACTCATTATCAATGGAATGAGGGCCAATAAATTTTCACTTTTCTAGAAATTTGTTGATGTCGACATGAAAATTAATGTGACAATAAGAAGCAAAGGGATTTTGGATATCCAGTTTGATCATCATGGACTCATAAACTGTGTTGGTACTAGTAAATGGGGTAATAATCATGAATGAGTGCTAGAATATATTGGATTCCAGAAATTCTCTTGGTTGGGTGTATTGATGTATGGAAACAATTGTAATGTACTATCTTGTGTCAAGGGGGATGGCTAGATATGGGAAAACTGTGCTGAAGGGGTGAGACTGCAAGGGGATGTAGCATAGGTCAAAATATAGAGCAATATGGGACACAAAGGTCTATTGGTGGTAAACATTTTGGCTTGTATACAAATGTCTTGTATAGGGTGTGAGGGTGGTGAGATGCCTTAACCAAGGGTAACAGGGGTTGCAATGTTCCAAGGAAAAATCGCCATTAGGTGCGATGGCCAAAATATATTGTACTTGATGAAACATAAAATGTGCTTTTTACAATTACCAAATGAATAAATAATGGGGTTGAAAGTTGTTGTAGGAAAATCTGCCTGCGGACAAGTAGATCGACCTCTAAGGCTTGACCTTAACCCTAGACAGAAAAGTGCTTATCATGGACACTGAATTTCTTTCGAATCTATCTAAGCCTAATGCATGAGAAGGAAGAG
>SNQJ01S0030126.1:32922-64704 GCA_010110895.2 Picea sitchensis
GACATGATCCAACAGTATTTACGACACCCTTATAACCAACTTGTGACCTTTGCGACAAGTTGTATAGGAGTTGCGACACTTGCGACAAGCGAGAGGTATGTGCGACACTTATCCAGTTGAGTGATTTGGATGTGTAACAAAAGTACATGTACAAAAACGAGTTCCCCAGTGGAGTATGGCTTGGTTGATAGAGGGCGCAAGTAGAGATTGGTGAGGGTGGGAGTGGGGGCCCCATTGGTTAGTTTTTTTACTAGGTAGATGAATGGAGGATGATGTTTTCATATGGTCATTTGATGGTGGATGATACAAAAGGTTAATGATAATGCGTAGGTGCACTTAATTTACCAAAAATGAATAACGTGGAATTCCTTAATGGGTTGGTTAGCATGATGAGGAGGAAGAAACATGACGTTTTTTTCTTATGGGTGTAACATGACCAAGAATATCAATCCTAATGGATAAAACAACATGAGTATCGATATGCTAAGGGATAAATATATGTTGGACAACTCATGGAGGTGAGAGAGCTACCGAATGATGACACCTAAATGCAATGAAGGTGATGGTACCAAAGAGCTGGTGGGGGGAACCTGAGGATAATTTTTAGGGAGTATGATTGGGAAATGCAATTGTGAGTAGAGGGTCGAATGATATTCCAGTTTCAAATATATACCTGGAGGAGCCAAGAGATTCCATGACTAACAACGTAAAAGGGGTCGCGGGTGAAGACCTCCACATTAAAACCAAATACCCGAAATGAAACATATATGTAAAAGTAAAACATGTGTATATCATTTTCATGATAATGAAATGCGGAAAGGGGATGCATACCTGCACCCGGGGTGGTCAAAAGGGGTCCCCGGGGCTCTGGATTGAAAGGAGAATTCGAGAGTACTGTTGTGAAGATGAGGGAATCTGGATCCCATGGGTGCGAATGGTGTGAGAAATGTATCTCGGATCCTAAATGAACACAAGGAAGGTGGGACAAAGGGCCTATATAAGGGCATGGGGTCCACATAACCACCTCATTTGTACTTGCTATTGTGGAGGTATGAAAGTTGTCTGCATGGAATTTTCTGAGCCATGGGAGAGAAGATGAGGTTGGATTCGAGTGGCGAGAGACCTAGGTAAGACGCCAAAACCTCATGCATAGTGTAAGCATGTTTTTGGGAGGGTAGGGGTCCGTATGGAGGGTTGTACGACCATTTGTTTGAGTGGGGGGGTGGGTCCTCACGAGAGATCGTATGATTGCCACACACATATGCGTGGGTTTAATTAATAAATAAGCACATAGTTCACAACTGTTTCAATGGCACCCGCGCATATGTGCATCATGCTCAGGGTTTCAACCATGCAGAGGGTGGGTTGGACATGTGCAATGATATACCAATAACAACCATGCATAAGCATGACTATCAGACAGATAGTCACATGCGAGAAAAGGGGAGAACTACATGATTGTTCCAATAACAGTCGTGCAGGTCTGCATGAATGTAGGTGAAACATTCACACAAGAGTGCATGACTATCATTGAAACAGTCTCACAGATGTGCGTGACTATTAATGAAACAGTTGCGCATATGTGTGCGATTGTTATGGGAGCAATCACACAGGGGAAATAGTGTGTTTGTTTGGCTTTGGTGCAAATTTTGTCATGATGATGAGCTAATATAGTTTATGTTTCCATGGATGCAGGTTTCCATTCTGATTGTGAGGATGTTGGTACAATGATGAAAGGGAGGATTCATGTTGTGGATATTCCTCCTAGGGGAGCTCCACCAACTGGTGGTGATGTACCTCGGCTAGGGTCACCCTAGGTGTTAGGAGGACCAGATACATGCAGGGCCTGATTGTAGGAGTGATTGGAACTCCCCTTTATGTATGGATATGATGAGAGGGATTAGCTATGGAGCTAAGGCATGTATGTATTTATTTTTTGTATCAAACACAGAAACAATCTCTCTCTCTCTCTCTCTCTCTCTCTCTCTCNATATATATATGAGTAGACCATTTGAGATATGTGTGTGTGTGCATTTGATATGTGTTTTTGCTTTTAATTGTGGATGGATGAATGAAATATGTATGTTAATGTGATAAATTCCAATCTAGTACTTGATTAGCTATATTATCTGTCATTTGGTTGTGGTTTCTAGAAATATGAAAAAATGTTATGGACTCTTAATTTCGTAGCAAAAGTTTGACTTGCAAGTACTTGCAATATAGACATGGATCACATACATGATACATGTTTTTACCTAGGTCTGCAGCCCTACCCTCTTCTATCTCTCACCCTATCCATCCATCAATGTGGAGTTTTGTTGTTGCTTTCTTAGCCTATTCCCCATTTATATTTCTTCATGACCCCTATTTGGCTTTGTGTATTTACACCATTGTTGTGTTTCTTGAGTGAGGATCACATGTTCTGGTTTGAATTTGGAATACTCGTCGTCATAAGTGGTCACTAACTGAGCATCCAACAGGTCCACCTAGTTTTTGTGTGCATAGGAGACGACCAGATTCGACACATCCAGTGGACAACTCAGTAAGATTCAACAAAACTAGCAGCCAATCAAAATAGTCCATTCAGGATCTAAACGCATGCAAGTGACAAGATCGATCTTCAACGATGGACATCTAGCCTCCTCATCCAGATCAATAGTTCCATGGCATTCAATACTTCAAAGACATGATGAAAAGGTGTTTTGTCGTTGAGTGCCTAACTCCAGTGCTAATCTCCATCGACAACTTCTCCATCTCCTAGATCAATGATCCCCACATGATTTTAGACCCCCTTGACTATTCTACCTTTAATAATGGGGGGGGAGTATGGAACGGTTGTCTCCTCGTTCTCAGGCCCACCTAACATGGCGCCTCCTCATGGTTTCATACTCCCCCCCCTCTAATCCGCTTACTACCTACCCCCACCTCCAAAATCCTACCGGATTACATTATGATACTGCCCCTCTCACTGTGCGTTGTCTGTCCTTCACTCACCTCCACTCACACCCCTGTCTCCCCCGCGTATATATCCCACCTCTCACTACATTACACTTGTCTTCCACCACCTGATACCATCCACTTCTTGACATCTAATCCTCTTCTCACCACAAACCACCTATCAACCTTCCACCCACATGTCATTCCATGTCACCTCTACTTGTCTCTACTTCATATGCATCCACGTTTTCCACCTCCACTCATCCCATTCCCCTATTGGATGATTTCCTCCACACGCTCCAGTTCACAACCAATTATGTCTTCCCCATGTCTTCTTGACTGACAAAAATGCAGTTATCCAAGAAATACATGTGGTAGTTAGTAGGGCCAAAAACAGGTTTCATTTAGCTGCTGAAAGTTCAGAGGAGAAGTAGATAACATGAAGATATTCTCATGCAGCCGGTCATCTCCAAAGGCCTCAAACAGGTTGCATGCACATCAATGCTTGACACGTCACTTACTTCTACCACTCCAATTCTTTTTCTGCCAATTCAAGTTTATCCATCTCATACATCCTTTATGTCTCAGAGACAATAGTAGTTTTAGTTGATCAATTCCTATAGTCTCCTAGATTAGATTTAAGAGTTTTCTTCTGTGTGTAATAAGAACCACTCTTTTTTATTAATTCCAGTAGGAAGTATACATGTTGTACTCCATGCATGTTATAGTTAAATTAATAGTTTTTTCTACAATCAGTTATCTAGAGTTAGGTCTCAGTCTTAGATGGGTGAAGAACCTCTGCAACTCTGTTAAACATGCAGTCTTTGTATGTTTTAAGGAGGTTTTTTTGGGGGGAGGAAAGGAGAAGAAGTAGAAGGATTGGACCTACTCAACTAATTGTAAAGTTTTCTACCTAGTGAATATATGTTGATGACAGTTGTGTTCTCTTACTCAAATATTTATGTGTTGATTCTTATCTTAAATGCAGTTTTTTTGATGTGTGATATGTACATTTCCTCATTCTGAAAGATATTGTTTTAGTTTATCTTTTTTTGATTATGAAACCTATTATACATCTATTGTTCAGACAAATATCCACTATTTTGCAACCTGTTGAATGATTTGCATCTAGATGTTTGTCTAAGTCTTAAGATATTATTTTGGGTATTTTGGGTCTTGGTTTTCACACAACAAGTGATTCATTGCATTGCTTGTTGTTTTTGTCTATGTTTGTATTTTCATACCCCCATTTGTCATTTAATACCAATACCATTAGAAAAGGAGAACCTACTTTTACATTGTGTGGCATGTCCTACCAGAGTACCATCTTTGAAAACCTATCCTTAAGCTTACCAACAAAACCAACTTATTAAGGAATAATCATTCCAAAACGGTTAGGTGGCCTAGCTTTTCCCTTTAGCAGTTAGGTGAAGACCTTAGGACCAACATATTCTTTTGTTGTTTCTGGGGAACAGAGTAACAACATATCTTTCCCTGGGAGAACGACATTGATTAGCTCCGACCTTTGATGGTGAACAAAGATCAAACACACACAGACTGCCATATTTCACTTGGAGACACCACTGAGTAACATTTAAGAAAGAAATAATAGCACCCAAAAAGGATTCAACAGATCCAAATCTAAAAATAGCAAAGCCAATAAGGCTTATTCTAACCCTGAGAATAACACAACAGCCTCTAGGCCAGAAATACAACTAAGAAAATCCACCCTAGCTCAGAGATATACCTCCCCCCTTAGGGGTAAAGCTGCACACAAAGAGCCTACATATAATCACAATCACAAGCAATTTAAATTTTCTATCCCTAATAATCATAATTCCAAAGAAGCTCAGACATATCCAACTCCTGATTCTACCTCATCATCCATCCTACATCCACCCCTATATCTCCCATAAATCTTTAGATTACTATTATTCAATCCATGGTTGTTAACATGATGGATGTCATAATTGTTGTTGGATATGCACCCTTAGTGCTTCATGTAGGATTACATTCACTCCCAACCACAAATTACGTGAAATATTTACCAAGGTATAATGAGGAAGGTGAAGTTACTGCTAAGGAACATCTAGTATCCTTCTACAACTTTGAAGATAACTTTAACATTGATTATGCTTATGTATGGATGAGGTTGTTTGTATAGAGTCTGGATGGGGAAGTCAAAAATTGGTTCAGGTGTCTTCCTCTAGACTCCATTGCAGATATTGAGGCATTGGGTGAAAGTTTCATAAAACAATGGGGATATAGGAGAGATTATCTCTACTACATCGCTGAGTTTGGGTCCCTAAACAGAAAGAATGGTGAATCTATTTCAGATTTCACCAAGAGATTCAATAATACGTATGGTAGAATCCCATATGAGATCAAACCAACTAAACCCTCTACCAAGATCACTTATGTTAATGCATTTTATGCAAATTTCTCCCTCCTACCGAGAGAGAGAAGATCCACCATACAGTTTTCCATGCAGGAAGCACCCATTGCGGTCTAATCCAATATCTTGGCATCAGACAGATTAAAGATCAGATTTGATAAAGATAAGAAGAAACATAGAGAGGATTCATCTGCCTCCTCTAACCCATCCACATCTAATCCCAAAATTGATGAAATGACCAAAACTTTGAAGGATCTGAAATCTGAAATAGATAACCTGAAATGGGAATCTAAACAACCAAACAAAGATTTTCAAGGGGCTAGAAATAGAACTCAAAACTAGTTCAGAAGACCTAATGATGCCCCTCAAATCATGAGAAAGGAGAAATCATGATGATCAAAGGGTAGTGCCTCCTTTTCAAAACAATCAGATTGAGGATATGGATGCAGACAATGATGTTGTGGATGATACTTCTATGTTTTTCAATGAAACCAACCACTTAACACAACAAGAATATGAAGTAGAACAATTGTCAAATCATTTTGATAATTAGACAGGGGAAGATGGAGCTATTCAAGGCCAACCAAAGAAGAAATATGATTTGAGGACAAGAGCATGGGCTCCCAAAGACACTACCTCTGATCAAAATAAACAATCTAAAGGTCCCCCCAATCCAAATACAAGTAAAGGTATGCCATCTAAAACTCAGGCACCTCCCTCATCTAAACATGAATCCCCTGAAATAAAAGAAGTTGATAGGCCACCGACCTCTTTCATCCTAAAACATGAGTTGATAAAGATTAATATCCCCATGCCTTTGACATAATTGATGAAGAATGAACCTTTCAAAAAATCTATCATGAAATTTCTGCAGCCAACTTCTTCTAGTGTATCTTCTTATGTAATAAATTTACATGATGAAAACCAAACATTACAGTGGGTCCACACATTGACGATTGATCTGATGCTTCTCCACCATTCTACATATCTTTAAATTTTCATGAAAAGATCCTACATAACTTTCTTATGGACTTAGGAGCCTCACACAATGTTATGCCCAAATTTGTTATGGAAGAACTAGGTCTGGACATCACCAAACCTTACCAAGACCTATACTCCTTTGATTCTAAGAAAGTAAAATGTCTGGGACTGATAAAGGATATGGTGGTTGCTTTGTCACAGTTACCCATGAAGAGTGTAGTGATGGACATTGTGGTGAATGAAATTCCCCCAAAGTTTGGTATGCTCTTATCCAAAACTTGGGCTAAGAATGTTGGAGGATCATTTCAAATAAACCTCACTTATGCCACCATCCCTATGTTCGAGGGATAAAATAGGAGGCTATACAGAGAGATGAGGTTGGCCTACATAGTCAGTGATCATCAAAAACCAAACAATCACCCAATTTATGTTGTTGAGGATGAGATTGACTCATCTATTTTTCATTTAAATGATGATGAACCTGAAATATCAATTAGCCAACAGAGAGATCAACCACTGAAAAATCAACAAAACAAAGTATGGAAGATGTATTTTGATGACTCTTCATCAAAGGAAGGATATGGTCCATGTATACTCCTCATTTCCCCTTCAGAAGAGGTAATCACACTATCTTATAAGCCAGAGTTTGAAAATACTAATAATATAGCTGGATATGAAGCTTTGGTACTAGGATTGAGAGCTGCCAAAGTGTTACAAGGGAAAAACTCTCTATGGCCAAGGGTAAAACACAAAAAATAGGTATGACTACAGAAATCAACTCAATTCCAACATGTTCTATATAAACTAATATGCAATACGAGGAAGAAGCCTACCTCGATCCAATCGTTTGATGTCGTTGCACCATTGAGCACTTTGACCCAAATATTTACAACTGCAAACAGTTCTCAACAAACAAGCGATGCAAGTATATAGTGACAATATATAAAATGAGTTAGCACATCAGATAACACCATCCATTAATAAACATAACAAACATGCTCATGGATTACAATCATATATTTGCAAGATATCGATAGGACATGAAAGGAGTATCTCTATTAATAATTGATCAACAAAAGTATCAACATTACAAACTTCTATGTCGGCACGATTCGAAACCAAGAAACCAAGTTCCTTCCAACTGGGTCTCCACCACTTCAATCCTCCACGAAAGGCAAGCTCACAACAAAGAGGTAATGAGGTCCTCTCGACAATAAGGAAAAAGCTTGGGGGTTGAACACTATATTCATACTTGAGGGACAAAGGGATGCAGACTCAATACGAAGTAATTTCTCTAGAGTAACTTTTCTCTCAAAGTTGAATGCTTTCTCTCCTTTTTTCCATAGATCAAAATTGTTCTCTTATAGCCTCCAGCATGTAACTAAAGAGCCGAGTCGAAACATTTCTAGTATATGGAAGGCCAAAGATCAAACATCTTTGTCGTGACATGGAAACTCGACCTCATTTTGTATTTTCTGGCACAAATCCCGATATACGTGAGTTGTAGTGGAGCAGCAAGCATATACACATCTTGCAAAGCAGTTAGGGAGAGTATATGTGGGAAATATATATATATTTGGCTCTGGATTTATCAAAAGGGGGTTGATAAGTATGCATAGGGAAATGGAAAAAGGCCCTTTGTGCAAGATAGCAATGGTGAGGCAAATCTTGCTATAACAGATGTCCCATAATATGTGAGATTAGAGGAGTATCTGCGATGGCCGAAATACATTATAAATAACCCAGAAGTGGAGTGGTAGAGAACCAGCTGGACAAACTCAATTGTTCATTTACATTATGTACTGACTTTGCATACATGGCTGCCAAGAATACAATGCAGATCCATGTGGAAAATATACCAAGTGTTCATGGCCATGAGTAGGCAAGTATAATTACGGTTACATGCCAATAGTTTTCATAGTCATGAACAAGGCCTAGTGAAACCAGTCTGAAAATAAAACTGAAGATATTTGTATACCATGGAGTACAATCTAATCTCCCATGATCGCTTAAGTCAAATAGGTATTGGTCCAATGAAATGGAAACAACAACTTAGGAAAGCTACGTCTACAAATTGATGTCTTCAAGTCTTCAATACAATCTGCCAATGGTGCAAGTCTACATCATGTGAATAAATGAGTTGAGGTCGAACATGATGAGATATCATTTGATTACCGATCATTGAGGTATACCGTTAACAAACGTGAGACAACCTACTAATGATGAAAGTAGGTATCAAGGCACCGAGTACATCTCTACAAATGTGAATAAAGGAGCTCGTGTAGAACACTTGAGAGATCCATTGATCAGGAGATATTGATGTATTTCCATCTGTCAATGGCGAGAGAGCCTGCCACTAATGAATGCAAGTCTCAAAGTACTCATAAAACTCTAGGTCTCGTATCCAAAATACATGAGCTGAAGTCGATGGAAAGAGACCCACAGAAAGGAGAGCACTAAGGCATCTCTCATCATTCAGAACGAGGAACAAAGCAAGAGCTTCATGATTTGGTTGATATTGGACGAAGAACATGTTCACGAACCAACGACCCTGTGCATATTTTGAGTGTGCCAAATGCAAGCGGTGCATGAAAAAGACCCTCTGAATAACAACCAATGATGAAAACTGTTGACGAAGGCGAGAAAACCACCAATAAGGCTAATGGAATCCAAGACATTGCATGAATCCCAAAGTGTGAATAGATGTCTTACCGTCGAACACAAGGGAAACCACCCAGTCAAAAACCCATGATGAAATGCCGATTGTTGGGTTCAAGGTGAACTACCAATGATGAAAGTAGGGCTAGGGTGCATCATAAGATCAAAGTATCATGTGATTCTGAGACAAACTGAGGGTATGTACGACATGCAAATTCAAGATTTCTGAGGAGTGTCCAACATAGGTTGATAGACTTCCTTTAAAAAAGAGCATGAGACATATGGTGGACTACGACAACATAGACTTAATTATGTGACAACTAGATGCAGGAGGCATCCATAATGTTCTCTATAGTGACTAGAAGATTAACCAGTCGGTAGAGAAAACTCTGTAATGAGATCAGCTTCCTAATGCCATGCTAAACCCAAAATTATGATGATGCAAGGACTCAATAACTTTGTGCTTTATTCAAAGGTTACACGACTGCTGCCAATTACAATATAGTACTCCCTTCCCGCCCGTCTTTTTTTGTTTTTTCAGAACAAGTGTATTCTATGATACAAAGGAGGGAACGAGTGTCGCAAGTAAGAAAAACTAGTTCCAACAGTGGAATGTACCTATGCTCAATGCAAGGAAACGCATGCGAGAGATGGACACTCAGGATGATGTTCCCTCCAGGGTATAGGGTGTCAAATTGCGAAGGGTATAAACAAGGTTCTACTTGGTTGAGGATGCAAACTGCTTGGGCCATGGTTTATAACACAAAGTGAGAATCGGCTAAAGGCTCAATACTGCAAGCAAGGGAATGAGATGCAATCACATTTTAACGCCAAAAAATGTCATTTTTTATATCTTTTAGTCTACTTGGTGTGAAAAAGGGGTAAACTTGTGCCAAATAGATGTCTTTTCAAATCCAATTTACGAGTGTGAAAAAGACAAGTTCACTCGGCGATCTTTTCCATTTTTGATAGTGAGTCGGAAAAGAGCTTAACTAAGACTCATGATCTTTCAAATCTAATTTTAACGAGTGTGAAAGGGAAAAATCACTCAAAAAGTTTTCAATTTTTAATAACGATTTGGAAAAGAGCTTAACTAAGACTCATTTTTTGGGAGTTCGCGAGTAATAAGGACATGTGTGCATGAATGAGAAATGAGGCTTATTGTAAAGTCATGTATCGAATTTTAATGGACTCCTGGTCCTAAAGGAAAAATCTCGGCATGGGCACCAAATGACAAAGAGGTTCTAACTAGGGTACCCATGTTTGGTAAGTCTCTACAATTTATTAATGATGCTATGATAGCAGATGGAGGTTAATGCGTCGCAATAAATGGGTTTGTACCTAAGGCGTAAAAAGTGGTAATTGAAGGATAATGCAAAATTGCACGATGTAATGAATACCTATCCTATATGCTAGGTTATGAATATACCTTCCTGAGGAGATGAACGACCAACCATGACATTGAAATCTGTAAGAAAATTGAGTCAAAACTACAAAAACCATCTTAAAACCATTTTTGAATTAGTCCATAGACAAAATAATAGCATAAAAATATATCAAATGGGTAAAAATGTTTTATAAATAGTAATAAAATCAAAATTTACTATGTCATTTTCATTTTCACCCAAAATAGTGCAATTTGGACTAACATACCTCCAAAGTTCAAACGACGATCGCGAGAGCAATAGGAAATGAAATCGCAAACTGTCTGGTCGAGGTAACTCTTCATCCCATCCTCTTCAAATTCAATGGTTTATAATTTTGAATTAGGCTCCATTTTTTTAGTTTTTAAGGGCGCAAATTGATTTTTTTGGTATACGTTGGTTTCTACTAATATTTCACGTATACGACCAGATATACGCCCCTGTGTGAAATACAGGGAGCGTATATCAGGCCCTACCCACGACTGTTCTTGGATAACCCGCGTATACATGCGCAAAATGGCAAAACATAAACTTATAACTAAAAAATTAATTTGATTTTTGCAGGATGGTGTTGGAGTGGAGGGAGAGAGAGCATGAGGAGGTAGATGCAACAATGGAATGGGATCCGATGGCTCAAGTGGCATTAAAAATATGTGGTCTATACAAGTTTTGGGCTCTCAAAGGAATGAGGTCCTAAGTAAGGTTATTGGAAATGCTGGTGGGTTATTGGGATCCAGATAGCGAGAGCTTTATCGTTGATGGAAAAACATTAAGGATCGAAGTAGAGGAAATCTACTTCTTGACGATAATTTCACGCTGAGGAGAGGTCGCGGACCTCAATTCATGAGGGGCCAGGAGTGGGATGAAGGTCGAAGAATACATCGAGGCCCACTGTGTTGCAGGGATTCCCATTGTGGGAAGTCAAATCCCTATCCGGGCTATAGGTAACCTCAGCTTGCATATTATTGTGCTTGTTCTTACCAAGATCATAGGGTCGGCCTCCCTGCATCAAGCATCGAGACTGCTTATGTTTTACGCACTAGAGTGTGCGAGACCTACTGTGTACAATTGGTGTACCTCACTACTGACCAATATGAAAGGTCAGCTAACATAGTGCAAGAAGGGGGTAAAGCGAAACTTCAGGTTTTCCTCTATCCTTTGTAGCTTATTTTTCGAGCGGATCCCAAGCCTGGGACCTAGAGTGGAGATCATTCCTAAAGGGCCACATGATCCAACTATGGCGCGATGGATCAAGGTCATGAGACGGCAGGGGGAGGTAGGGTGGTGAAACCCTAAAATGATGATTTTTTATTCTGGTGGAGGAGACAAATCATAGCTTTGAATGACTATCCCTATGTGGGAATTGATTTCAGAGGTGATCTTGATATTTCGCTTCCACCAGGAGCCGCCTATGGCGCCATAGGTAAACAATATTTCTTATATATTTCATTTTTTGTATTTTTGTATTTAAAATAACAAAAATATTTTTTGGATGGTGTTTTTAAATATTAACTTGATACTTGTGTGGTTGTAGATGTGGTTCTGCAATGGCCAGAGGGATTCCTATGACATAGGCAGAGGCACTGAGGAGGTGAGGCAGTGGGAGGAGAGGCGGAGAGAGTCCTTCAAAACGTGTAGGGCAACCTGTCGCATTTGACACAGATAATTCCTATGGTTCCGGTGGAGGATCTACCTGAAGCCATGCAGAGGCAGGTTGTCGGTGTACCTAGAGAATGGGTACGAATCTTTGGGTGTCTCACCAATGCCATGGTTTTATATCACAATACTCATCTGGCACCACATGCGTAGATGTCGTGGAACATGTATATCGACTGTATATGTATTTTTGAGGGTTTTAGCCCCAATTTTGTAATATAAAACACCATATTTTTTGGAAATATATAAAGAGGGATATTCGGCTGTACTTATATCTTACAATGTGTATATTTATTTAAACATTTTCTTTGCTTTATTAATGTGACAAATGCCAATTCAAAACATAATTAGCGTAGGCATTAGATACATGATTAGAAATTCTGGGAATGTGAAAGTATGTAATAAAATCAAATTGTCATTCTAAAAGACGTACCTGTAGGAATCGACGGAGTAACGTCAGATCACGCACACAATAATGACCGTTCAACTGACATACGACTAACTGAGAATCCAGGCGCACCTCTATAGAGTGAATACCATGTGAGATAACATCGCACAATAGTTCTATGATGGTGTTGTACTCGGCCATATTATTCGTGGATGGCCCTAGGCATAGGCCACCTGAAGACACCAGCAGACCCTCGGGCGAGTAAACCACCCAAGCGGTGGAAGCTAAGTTCTGTGTACGATGTCTGGCTTCGTCTACAAATCCTACGTAGACCAAAGACTCCATTGACATCTTCCAACAAAAGGGAAAACTCGATAAGCAAGCCAAAGACAAAAAAAATGGGGAAAGGTGTATATACACTAAATTTACATTAGTATACAAAGGGTTTTTCCCAAGCCTAGGGCTCAAGCGTAATACCTTTTTAAGTAGATCCCATTTCTAGGCTCAACCAATTTATTCCCTTCATAATATTCCAACTCGTAGGCTCCTTTTTCTAGAACACGTCGCACGATATAAGGACCGTGCCACATGGGTTTAAACTTTACTTCCCCTAGCGGTTCTTTGGCTTGGTCATACAAGAGGACCAAGTCACCCTCAGAATACAACCGGGGACATACAGACTTATCGTACTGAACCTTGACACATTTCTTGTTTGTCTCGATAGCCGTAAAGGCGTCCTGACGCTACTTGTCAAGACTCTCTAGGTGTATAAGGTGTCGCTCTAAATCCTAAGTGTCAAGTAGGAGCTCAACTACCAATTTGAGAGAAGGTATTTCGTATTCAACAGGAAGTATCGACTCCACACCGTGTACTAACTGAAACGGAGAAAAACCAATGGTAGTCTTAACTGAGGTTCAATATGCCCAAAGTGAGGGATATAGCATGATGTTCCAGTTGGAATTGCTCTGACTGACATTTTCTTGCAAGATGGTCTGATTCTTATCTCCTCTTGGCATAGTAACTTCGCGTTGTTGAGATTCTTTCCTAGGATTCAAGGAAAATACTTCTTCTCTATCTGGGGTAGGTGTTTCAGTCTTCTTTGAGTCTTCTTGTGTTCTTTCAACTTCAACATCCAAGTTTCTGGTTCTAAATAGCTTCGATCTGTTCTCTTGTTCTTCAATCAAGTGTGTGATCCTCCTAGTCATGAAATCTTTTAATTATTGCTTCTTCTGGTCTAAGCCTTCTTCTTCTTTCCTTCTGGCCTGATCCCTTTGAATCCAAGGTTTTCCTAGTAATATAGAAAATGGGGAGTTGTTCTAAATAAATTTAACAACCTATGTTTACCTATATTCACCTATGTTTCTTCATCCAGAACACAGTCAATGTCAAAGTCTCCTATTATTTCTTCTATGTACTCTTTTTCTTTGAATATCTCTGATAAGTTGATATTTCGGTGGTCATTCAAGGTTTCTTTCATTTGTAGCAATACAATTTATGATTCTTTTGAGGTTCTGCCATGGTCTTAGTTTCTTGATCTTCCTCAGGGTTTTCTTGTCTCATATTCATTCTTTCAAGTTTATCAATCATTCTAGGGCAATCCAAAATTTCATGGTCCATAGATTTACAACAAAGACAATTGGGTCTTCTACCAGGGCATTCCTTAGGAAGATGTCTCAGTCTTATGCAACCGTAACAAAGAGTTAATCATTTCTTTCTCTTAAATGATCCCCATCCTTTCCTGTACTGTGCACTAGGATCATGGTAGCTAACCTGCAAAAAATGTTTTCTAGGATCCTGCATCCATTTATTAGTCCAAATATTATTTCTATGCATAGGAATAACATATATTTCACTATTCTTATCGGATCTACTCATATCAAATCTTTTTTCTTCTAGCTGCGCCCTAGTTTTAAGGATAGGACAAAAATTTTCAAACATACCTAGATCCATATTCTTGAAACAAAAATTTCCACTTATCTTACTTTTCTCAGAGCACAAAGCTTCCAGATCTAAAACTTTTCACTATTCTTACCTCTTTCAGAGAGCAAGGCTTCAAGATCTTACCTTTTTTCTTCAGATCAGGCTTCTCTTCTTAGCACAGAGTTTCACAATCCAAGTAGAGTACTACGCACCAGAGAAATAGATCTACTCATGGAGCTTTCACATTTTTGGGTCAGATCTTTGCACAGAGCTTCTTCTTCCTCAGTTCCTAGCAATCACAGTTTTAGGTATCGGAAACATAACCATTTATTGGCACAGGGGCAGACCCAGGGTTCAACATTACAACAATACACCAACAAAACCCTAACTATCGTCCCTTTTGACAACACTTGTGAATCAGATGAAGTCTCACCCGATGTAGAGGCAGGGGTGGTTGCAAGACTCAGATTTCTGCAACCTTAGCTGGGACACATATATGTTATTGTAACACCTTAATAGAGCACTTAGTTATTATAGTTTGTTAATATTCAAATTTAGTTTACAACGCCACTAAAGCCTAACAAAAGATCAATGAAGTATTCACACAAATCCAATAGATTCAAGCACTAAGCATACCAATAGAGATCAGATCTAGCATTCATTCACATTATTCAACACTAATCTATCATATCAGATTCATCTTTCATCTAACATCACACTAAGCATTGAATCACATAAACAAAAGAACAACCAAAAGCACAAAGAATTCACAACATAGGATATATGTGGTTCACCCCCACCCCAGGGCTATGTCCACCAACTCTTCATATTATTTATTAGCTTCTTTCAATCTTCTTACATGAACAAAACCTCAAAATCAACTCTGTAGAGGACAGGAGATCTACGCACCTCGCTAGATCCTTGTTCCTTGAGTTATAACAAAAAACCTTCCATAGTCTCTTACAATCACTTGCACTTAGCTCTGCAAGCCTCCCATAGTATGCACAAAGCAATTAGCACTCAACACTTAGCACACTTGCAACTGACTAGTCACTACTAGTCACTATTCACTATTCACTATGCATTATTCACTACTTCTTACATCGCCTAGACTTCTATTTATACATTACAAAATAGGCCTAAGCATGAGTAAACCCATGGGCCGACATCCCCATACCCATTACATAAGCCCAAAACCCAAAAAGGCCTTAAAAAGGGGTCGAGATCCCCCAATCTCTGCTTCGTCTTGTGCTCCGCCTTCGACAGCCTGTCGAAGTCCCAAAATTAGGTGAAACATGACCAAGGATCCTCAAAACTTGGTCAAGGGACAACACACCTTTAAGACAACTCTTCGATGATAGAGAGAGGTGAGAATAAGTATTTAAAATGAACATTGGATGATGATAGTATAATCTTCCGTAGATTTAGGTTTTATTTGTTTTAATGGCAGATGCCCTTGATCTTTTCACTTATTAATGCCAATGTTTTTGAATATGTGTGTTGAATAGTGACTAAAAACACGAGTTAACATTCCCATATGCAAGAAGATTATCAAATATGAAAACCTGTAATATATGATCAGTATTAAAGAGGGACATGACGTCAAGACCTCAATGGATGGAAGCATGGCCATACAATATTTCACTGTTACTATGATGATGCCTTTAAAAAACTAAAATAACCAACACTTTTTGGAAATTCAAAATGGACGCAAATTTTTTTATTAGATCCCATAATATTCATCTGTTAATGTGTTTTAATGGGATATGTCCTCGACCTTTCCACTTATTAAAGCCAATCTTTTCGAACCTATCCGGTGGGTTGTCAATAGTAAAATCATAATTAATGTGCATTGGGAAGGGAAAAAGGTGGTGGGGAAGGAGGGGAGAGAAAAATTCTTTTAAACATTTCTGAACACAGGAGTGCATGAACCCATGAAACTTTGAAGACTCGACTAAGTATGGAAAGGCAGGTCAGACAGATGGATTCATCATAGGTAGATTCAGGCTTGCGCGTTTGAGGAGTCTGGGGTCGAATTGTAGAGCACAAAAGATTTGGGTGCAAGATGTATACCCCAAACATGGGTTACCAGAGTTCGATAACACCTATCCATGAACCCGCATTCATAAAATTGGCTAGGTATGAAAATGAATGATGGTTGGTCAGACTCATGATGTGAATATATAGATGGAGATGATGATTTTTCGGTTCTCCACATTGGGAAACCACGAGCACAGAAATGTGACAAAGTATAGAACTAAAAACACATAATAGAGGGTAAGAACAAAAGGGAAAAATGGGCAAGTTTAGAAGAAATTGGCTAAGATATATATGGAGATGACAATTTGTCAATTCACCACCACGAGAACCCGCGGCCACATAAATGTGTGTTATAGCAAGATTTACCTCACCATTGCTATCTTGCACAGAGGGCCTTTTTCCATTCCCCAATGCAGAATTATCAACCCCTTTTTGATAAATCCAGAGCCAAAAATATATATTTTTCCACATATACACTCCCTAACTTCTTTACAAGATGTGTATACGCTTGTTGCTCCACTACAGCTCGCGTATATCGATATTTGTGCCAGAAAATACAAAATGAAGTCGGGTTTCCATGTCACGACAAAATATCTCTGATCTTTGGTCTTCCATATACTGGAAATGTTCCGAATCGACCCTTCAGTTGCATTTTGGAGGCTATAAGAGCACAATTTCAAGCTATGGAAAAAGAGGAGAAATCATTCAACTTTGAGAGCAAAGTTACTCTGGAGAAATTACTTCATATTGAGTCTGCATCCCTTTGTCCCTCAAGTCTGAACATAGTGTTCATCCCCCAAGCTCTTTCCTTATTGTCAAGAGGACCTCATTACCTCTTTGCTATGAGATTTCCTTTNTTATTAATAGAAATATTCCTTTCCCGTCCTATCGATATCTTGAAAATATATGATTATTATCCATGGGCATGTTTGTAATGTGTATTAATGGATTGTGCTATCTGATGTGCTAACTCGTTTTATATATTGTCACTATATACTTGCATCACTTGTTTGTTGAGAACTTCTTGCAGGTGTAAAGCTTTGGGTCAAAGTGCTCAATGGTGGAATGACATCAAATGATTGGATCGAGGTAGGCTTCTTCCTTGTATTGCACATTAGTTTATATAGAACATGTTGGAATTGAGTTGATTTCTACAGTCATACCTGTCTGTTGTGGTTTACCCTTAGCCATAGAGAGTTTTTCCCTTGTAACAGAACTGGTGACTCCACTGGGGATAGATCTTCCTTCTAAGGGTTGATGTATTTTTCCTTCTTACATTGCTCTTTTTCCTTTGTGTTTCTTGTCGTATCACAATTGGACAGAGTTTGTTCACTTTGGGTCTAAGTTTTTTAGCCTTTTACCCTTGCCTAGCCTTGTTTTAAAAGATATATGCCCTTTTTTCCCTGACAACCGTGTATACATGCTTGTTGTCCCACTGCAAGAGGCGTATATACGTCCTTTTCTCTTGAATAGTCACATATACCACTTCCCCTTGCTTGCTTGCTTGGTTTAGTGACTGTTGGGTAGGTTTTGAGGATCATTGAGCCTTATTAGGTCTCTGTGGTGCCTGTTGAGATTATCTGGGATGACAGGAAACCTGTCTGGAGTTGAATTTTTGGGCGACGTCTTTCTCTTTGTTTTCCGTTTTTTATTTGTCCTTGGTAGTTGGGTGTCTACTTAGCTGCTTGGTATTCTGCTCGAGTGATTTCTTTTATACACAGTAGAAGTTATATATCAAGTCACTTATCAATCCATGCATTTTCTTTTAAATACATTGAAAATACAAAAAATAGGTATTTTGCATTGGTTGGTATTTTTTTCTTGGAACCTTTATCATTATCTTAGCACATTTAGCGAAAGATTGCATTTTACTTCTAAATTGCAGAGTTAAAATTTAAGATTGCACTATTTGTATTTAGCATATCATTCACTAAAAATTTAAATTTAGGCTTTACATTATATCTATTTTTATTTTCATGCAGAGTCATAACACCATGACTTTCATTTCCATACCTTTTTGAGTAATCATGGCCAATAAAATTTATGCTTTAAACTAAAATTGATTAGTAACGATTTTATTGTTTAGGGTGCACAAACTAGCCTAGGATTTAGTGCCTTGGAATAGG
Source organism: Picea sitchensis (assembly GCA_010110895.2). Lineage (NCBI taxonomy): Eukaryota > Viridiplantae > Streptophyta > Pinopsida > Pinales > Pinaceae > Picea > Picea sitchensis. The sequence goes on from SNQJ01S0030126.1 coordinate 51,448, forward strand.
ATTATGTGATTAAACTTCTCTCAACAACACGGAGTTACCTGCCCTTTTGTTCGGATACGACAAGAAACACAAAGGAAAAAGAGAAATGTAAGAAGAAAAAATACTTCAACCCTTAGAAGGAAGATCTATCCCCAATGGAGTCACCATTTATGTTATAAGGGGAAAATTGTCTATGGCCAAGGTTAAACCACAAAAAACAGGTATGACTGCAGAAATCAACTTAATTCCAACATGTGCTATATAAACTAATGTGCAATACGAGGAATAATCCTACCTCGATCCAATTGTTTGATGTTGTTCCACCGTTGAGCACTTTGTCCCAAAGCTTTACACCTACAAAAAGTTCTGAACAAACAAGCGATGCAAGTATATAGTGACAATATATAAAATGAGTTAGCACATCAAATAGCACCATCCATTAATAAACATTACAAACATGCCCATGGATAATAATCATATATTTGCAAGATATCGATAGGAAGGGAAAGGAGTGTCTCTATTAATAATTGATCAACAAAAGTATCAACATTAAAGACTTCTGTGTTGGCATGGTTCGAAACCAAGAAACCAAGTTCCTTCCAACTGGGTCTCCACCACTTCAATCCTCCACCAAAGGAAAGCTCACAACAAAGAGGTAATGAGGTCCTCTCGACAATAACGAAAGAGATTGGGGGCTGAACAATGTGTTCAGACTTGAGGGACAAAGGGATGCAGACTCAATATGAAGTAATTTCTCCAGAGAAAATTTTCTCTCAAAGTTGAATGCTTTCTCTTATTTTTTCCATAGCTCGAAATTGTGCTCTTATAGCCTCCAGCATGCAACTAAACGGCCGATCCAGAACGTTTCTAGTATATGGAAGGCCAAAGATCAAATATATTTTTCATGACATGGAAACCTGACCTCATTTTGTATTTTCTAGCACAAATCCTGATATATGCGAGCTGTAGTGGAGCAAGAAGCATATACACATATTGCAAATAAGTTAGGGATCATATATGTGGAAAAATATATATTTTTGGCTCTGGATTTATCAAAAAGGGGTTGATAAGTCTGCATAGGGAAATGGGAAAAGGCCCTTTGTGCAAGATAGCAATGGTGAGGCAAATCTTGCTATAACACAAATACATGGCCATTGACTGTCTAACTGTTGGGTATGTGTTATATTCTTTGCAGCGCCCCGATTTTTTTTTTCGGCGGGACCACATTTTTGCGATCGCATTATATTTAGGTGGTTTTTCGACACATGGTTTATTTTCCAATGGTTTTCTATTTCCAGTTAAGGAATTAGGGTTTTTTGACTAATCCAAGTCATTGGGTTAGGGTTTTGGATGCCAATGGATCCTATATGTATTTTGTATTGTAAACATTGTAACACAATGAATGAATATAGAATATGTTGGTTTTCTTGGTTTGGGTTTCCAGGGGAAAAATCTCTGTGTAATGTTTGTATTTTCCATAGTATCTTTTCTGTTCTTTTCTGAATATATGTTTGTAGTAGATATTGTACAAGGTTAGAATTTACACTAACAATTTTTGGTGATTTTGAGTTGGTCATCAATCAAGTGAGGAGCATATATCAAGGTAAAAAACATAAGCTCAAGCAATACATAAATGAGGTACGGGATCTGCTCGATAAATTATTTCTATCATTTAACATTTCCTTCATTCCCAGAGAGAAGAATGAGAAGGCATATTATCTGTCCCTAGCTTCCAGTAGTTCCATGCCTCCCATTGGCCCAAATATTATTTTTAGGTGGAGATCAGGCATAGAACAACCATACTAGACAACATAAAGCACTGGCAAGTCTTCAATGATCATCTAGAGCTGCAAAGATTTCTACACATCATTGATGAATTCTCCAATATCTCAATTGATCAAAAAATCAAGAAGGTGAAAATGAGGAATTAAAAGATCAAAAAACATCTCATCTGTTGAATACAATAGCTGGTCATGATATTGTGGAGCTGAAAACCAATCACATTCCAAGAGAACTAGTTCCATTGGAAAATTTGTTTGATAGTAATGATGTTTACAAAGGAACTTCCATGAAGGATCAGGAAGAAGAGATAACATATTGCACTATTGGGACCACTGAGAATCCCAAGGTCATCAAGATGTCCAAATCAATAGATGCAGAACAAAAGGGCAGGTATGTCAATATCATAAAAAGGTTTTCTTATATTTTTGCATGGTCCTATGAAGATTTGAAGACATTTGACACCGACATCATCCAGCACCAGATCCCCCTAAAGGCTGGCTCCAAGCCATTTAGAAATAATATTCAACAATTTAATCCCATTTTAATGTCCATAATTGAGAAAGAGATTAAACGAATGCTGGATTCCAAGATTATTTTACTATTGAGGTATTCAAATTGGGTGGCCAACTTAGTACCTGTAAAGAAGAAAAATGGGGAGATACGCTTGTGTGTTGATTTCAGAAATCTCAACAAGTGTTCTTTGAAGGACAATTACCCCCTCCCCAAGATGGGTCATATTTGACATAGGGTGGTAGGTGCACACATAATTTCCTTGTTAGATGGATACTTTGGTTATAACCAAATAGCAGTGTGTGAAGAGGATAAATAACAAACAACATTTACCACCCCATGGGGAACATTAATGTATGACAAGATGCCCTTTGGGATGATGAACTCAGGGGCCACTTTTCAGAGGGCCATGTACATATCTTTTGTGGGGGAAAAGGAAAAACTTATGGTTATATACTTGGATGAAATCACCATTTTCCCCATTTCTGATGATGAACATTTGCAGCATCTGGAGCAGGTTTTCAAGAAATGTAGGAGATATGGAATATCTATGAATCTTAGGAAGTCCCACTTTTCCATGCCAGAAGAAAAACTCCTAGGCTACATCATATCAACAGGAGGTATACAAATTGATCCAAAGAGGTTTTGTGCCATTCAAGAGATTGAGATCCCCCAAAATAAAAAGGTTATCCAGTATTTTATTGGTAAGATAAACTTTCTCAGATGTTTTGTGCCAATTTTTGTTGAAATTATGAAGCCTATCACGAACATGTTGAAGAAATATGTTGTGATAAACTGGTCACTAGAGGAAAAATCAGCATTCCAAAGGATCAAGCAGGCTTTAGTTGAAGCCCCTGCATTAGCCAACCCTGACTATACCAAATATTTCTTCATCTTCTCCTTTGTCTCGGAGGAGACCATTGTTGTTGTGCTACTACAAAAAAATGAAGAAGGGCATGAATAACCCATAGCCTTTTTCAACAGAGTCCTCGAAGATGCTGAGCTGAAGTATGATATATTAGAGAAACAGGCTTATGCACTGGCCAAGCACTCAAAGCCTTCAGGGTTTATGTGTTACATTCTAGTATAACCAACTTTGTTCTTAACAAAAATGTCAAATAGATTTTGGTCCAGCTAGACAGTGAGGGAAAAAGATGGAAGTGGATTGTCAAACTATTGGAGTATGACCTACACATAAAACCCACCAAGTTGATCAAGGGACAAGGACTTGCCAAGTTGTTGTCAGAATCAAACTATAGGGTGCTATAATTGCATCAAATCTTCACCCAATCAAACACACCCATAATACAACATGGACAAGACAACTTACAGGTATTTGAAAACTACTCCTCTTCACCTTGGTATAAAAACATCATTTATTTTTTGCAGCATTTTGAATGTCCACCATATGTGAAGAAGACAAAGGCTAGGTCTCTCAAGTTGAAGGCTATCAAATTATGCATTTCAAGACAGAGCTTGTATTGGAGGGATCGTGCTGGCATCCTGTTAAAATGCCTTGATGAAAATAAAGCCAAACACGTCACATCAGAAATGCACAGAGGCATATCTGGTGGGCACCAGCATTGGAAGGCCACAACTCTAAAGATCCTAAGGGAAGGGTACTACTGGCCCACCCTTTTCTCTGATGTATTTTATATTGTCAGGTCCTACAATGAGTGTCAAATATTTGCACGAAAACATAAGTTACTATCACTACCCCTAAAACCTATCACTGTCAGTGATCCATTTCAGAAATGGGGGTTGTACTTCATAGGAGAGATAAATCCACCCTCCAGTGGAAAACACAAGTGGATCCTCACCGCCACCGACTACTTCACCAAGTGGATTGAGGCTATGCCCACTAGGAATGCCATTGATAAGGTAATCATGCATTTCCTGGAAACTAATACTTTTGCCAGATTTGGTTTCCCTAGAAAGCTAGTAACATATAATGCCCAAGAATTCAAGTCCTAATACATGATTGACTTCTGTGGAATTCATAACATTTCATTAACACATTCCACACCCTATTAACCTTAGGGAAATGGCTTGGTAGAATCATCAAATAAAACTCTCATCGGGATTATCAAGAAGTTGTTGATTGGAAACAAGAAATCCTGGGGCTCTAAACTTAAGTATGATTTGTGGGATGACATAATGACCACCAAGAGATCTTTGGGAACCTCACCATTTCAACTTTTTTATGGCATAGAAGTTGTTTTTCGCACTCAAATTGGTATATCAGTCCTAAATTTCTTACAAGAAGAGATTGAGGAGACAAATGACATCCAAAGAATAATATTTCAGATCATATAGGTTCAAAAAGGGAGAGAAGCACTGGATCATATGACAGATGTTGGACAACTAAGATGGGGGGTGAATCAGTTGTTACTGTGCTTAAACAATTATACCCATTTTAAACTCTTTATAGAACACTCAATGATGATCACAATAATGCAGGGAAGTAAGCAATATAATATTCAACATGAATCACAAACATGAAATATACAGAGACAGATATTTCCCGAGGAAACCCATAAAGGAAAAACCCTCTTCTTCTTGATATGATAAGTAATCTTTATTTTTTGTACATTATCATTCTTTGGAACACCAAATCCCTTTGAGGCTACCACCTCTGTTTTACAAGAAGCAACTTGCTGAGAGCACCAACTCTCTGGTTTCTCTAGCACCCACTAGAAGGAAGCACCAACTCCCTGGTTTCTCTAGCACCCATTAGAAGGAAGCACCAACTCCTTGAGTGTTACAACACCCGGATGGAAGCACCAACTTCCAATTACACAGGAACCAACCTGTATCATAGAGAACAATAGTTCTCCATTGCAACACCCTGCCACCCTGGCTTTTTTGGATGCAACTAGATGGAAGCTACAACTCCCTATGTTCAAGCACCCACTTGAAACTCTGAGGACAACAATCCTCCCTAGAACCTCCCTACCACCCTGAAATATAAATCTTTGCTTATCATAAATTTATCATAGTGATAAAGTATTTATCAATGGATTACAAGTCTCATCACTATTCTGCTACAATGCTCTGCTCTGCCTCTATATGTGCATCTCGACTTCCTCTTCCTCTCTCAGATATGCATTTATGTTCCTTGCTTCTTCTACACTTTATGCTCTGTGTCTTGTTTCCATTCTATGCACTATGCCTCTTATGTGCATTTCAACTCCTTCACGCAGCATGCTTCTACCTACATAAATCACACTCAACAAGAGAAACCCTCTCTTCTTTGTTTTGCATATATTTATCATGCAAAGTCTGTGCCTGATCATGCACCTAACTCTTTGTTCTCTCTATTGATCATTCAGAGATTGTTCTTCATCAATTGACCATTATCCTGAGATTCTTTGGATTCTCTAGCAGTTATAGTCTTTGATGCTTTTCCATCTGTCAATTGTCTCTTTGATGAGTCTTCATCCCACTGGTAGTTACCTCAAGACTCTTCAATTCCTCTAGAAATCACATTTAAGCTCTTTGAATTATCTAGCAGTTATACTCAGTCTGTTCATCATCAGTGGGAGTTATGCTGAGATTCCTTAGCTTCTCTAGCTGCTGAAACTCTTCGTCTTCTATGTTAGTTACAACTAGTCAGTTATTCCTTCTTTGGCTTCTAATCCCCTTCCCTCACGTGATCATCGACGATGACCAAACGCCTATCCAAAAAGGTTCTTCCCGATTTCTGTCTATTGAGATCTGGATCCATTTCACGATATGACCTTGGGCTATGAACTTCATGTGACCATGTGATTGTGGGCACGTCCATAGGAAGTTTGCAAGAAATCTACTTTTCACCCCACAATTCACTGCGAGACTCCATGTGTCCTTTGTCCAAAACCATGGTTTCAATTACGACCTGCTCACAAAAAATTAAGACCCAAGCATGTTCTAGCCCTGCAATGGAGAACGACCATCGATCTCACGATCTTGATGGTTCTCTTGAACAAACGGTTCATATCTATCCTCTCAAGTCTGTGGACCAGATCTCATCTTCCTACATCAAAGACTAAGATTTACTTCATGATCTAGGCTCTGGGAGTTTTAGATCTCAAACCCTGTTGTTGCTGACTGGATATGTTCTGGAATGGAAGATCTTCTAACATTTTTCCTCTTCAATTCATGTCTCTTCCTTATTTCCCTTGTCCACGTGCGATCCTTAGTCTCAACGATCAGGTGACATGTGGCCCTCCAAGCTAACAAATGAGATTGATTTCTCCTTTCGGGCTTCGGGAGTTTTGATTCTCAAACTCTTCTTGCTCCCAGAGCATTTCACCCGGAGTCCACGATCCAACAACGCATGTCCCTTTAATCTAACATCTATCCTCTACTCCGGGACTTTAGTCTTCGAAAATCTCAAACCTTTCTCCTTCGCGTTTTCTCGGAGTAGTTTCTCCTGGAGTTCATGATCCGTTGACACGTATCCTCCTGCACGATCAACGATCATAAGTGACTTTGACACTTTAGGACTTTAGGCTGATCGCTGCTTCATTCTCCTCCAGAGTGGTCACTTGCTGAATAAGTCATAGGTGGTGGAAACTGCTTACTATCGATTAACACTTCCACTTACACTGTCCTTCCACTGTACTAGATCAATGATTGAGAATGCATCCGAAGTGATTTTTATATTCGACGACTCGTATCCACTTCAAGACTTAGGACATCTGCTAGTGGTAAAAATCCAGAAGTAAAACTCTCGGAGTGACGTCACTTACTTAGGTCACTTAATGACGTGTCATGAGCTTAATAGATTCCACATATCACTCAGATTTGTGATTTGCATGTACCTGAAGTGCCAAATAAACTTCACACTTTTCATTGTCTGATTGTGCCATGTGTCCTTGCTGACGTAGTCTTGCTAATGTGATTTGTTGATGTGGTCTTCTGACATGGTCTGCTGACCAACAAAACTGATCCAATGGTCCTTGCTCATTTTGGATTTATGGGTTTCGGGTTTTTCCAATCTCAAACTTTTTGGAGTGTAACCTCCTCATATATTTATATCCAAAGTGAATCTTGTTCATTGATCAGTATCTTAGATCGACGGCTCGATCTTTCTGCGATGTGGCTTTGCTGGCTTATGCTATTCTTCCACTTCAAACTGATATGACGACTATCGTTTACTTCGAATCTCTAGACTTCAGGTTTTTCAAGTCTCAAATAGAAAAATCCTCGAAGTAATTTTCTCCATAGTTGAGGATCATGTGCCACCTATCAGTCTTGATTATTTATGGTCCCTTCTTACTTCGGGACTTTGGGACTTTGACAAGTCCCCTCTCCTATGCTCATCAAAGGCTAAACCTTTTTTTATTTATTTATATATCCAACGACTGTTGAACCTCGGTGCTCAAATCCAATGGATCAGATCTGTACTTCTCCACTGCGCTTCCTCTGGTCACTGGACGTTGATCTAATGGTCATCAGGTATTTGGGATTGGTGATCCAATGGCCACTATCGTTCTTCCTCCTGAGCTTTATGATCTCTCTGAATTAGAAGGTTTTCTAATTGTTCAAAGGTCTTGACCTTTGCTCCTCTTGTGAGTCCTTCTCTTGGACCTCGAGTGCACTTCTGGAGAGCACAAAGCGCTATCTCTTCTAAGCTTTGAGCTCTGCATACTGTTCACTCCTCCTCCTGATCTTATGCTTCCTTTGCTCCACCTTATATTCTTGCCATCAATGAAAAACACATGCTTTCCTATAAAAACATGCCAACAATCTCCCCCTTTGGCATTGATGGAAACCCTAAAAGGCTGCGCTAATCTACTTGGACCTCCAACAGTAACATCCAGACTACTCCTTTTCTCCCCCTTTGACATCAATGTCAAAGAAAACATGCTCCCCCTGAGTTGTTGCAATACTTTTCAGAGGTATCAGATATTCAACCAACACATACTCCCCCTCACAGTATGGACTTCTCTTAGGTTGATAATGGGGTCACACCCAACTTCTGGCATAGATTCTCAAATTAAGCTTTTGCAAGTGGTTTAGTGAAGATATCAACAATTTGATCTTTGGATGGAAGATAATGCAAAGAAACAACAATGTTGGTCACTTGTTCCCTCAAGAAGTGATACTTGATGGGTATATGTTTGGTCTTGGAGTGAAATAAAGGGTTCTTTGACACACTGATTGCACTGGTATTATCACAATGAATTGGGATCGGTGCAATATATTTTACCTCCAAATCTGCAAGTGTCTAAATAATCCACAATACTTGGGTACAACAAGTGGCAGCTGCAATGTATTCAACTTCTGTAGTTGATAAGGAAATGGAACCTTGCTTCTTTCTCAACTGTGATACAAGAGAATCTCCTAAGAAGAATGCACCTCCACTCGTGCTTTTCCTTTCATCCACGTAGTTAGCCAAATCAACATCTGAATACACTGACAGTTGAAAATTCTGATTCATAGGATACCATAGGCCATAGTTCATTGTTCCTTTCAAGTATCTGAATATTCTTTTGACAACTAACAAATGACTCTGTTTAGGTGCATCCTGATACCTTCCTACCATTCTAACAACATGCATTATGTCTGGACGAGATGTTGTGATATACAATAGGCTACTCATCATAGACATATAGGACCTCTAATCAACATTAGGTGAGGCATCATCCTTGCTTAACTTGCATCCAGTGACCATAGGTGTTTTCATAGGTGTAGAATATTCCATTGAAACCTTTTCAACATTTCTCTTAGATATTTCTCCTGAGAAAGAAATAATCCTTTAAACCTCTACGTAATTTTCACACCAAGAAAAAATGACAGTTCCCCTATCATAGACATTTCAAATTCAGACTGCATGGAAGAGGAAAACCATTGTACCGAGCAAGAATTATTGCTTCCGAAGATGATTTCATCTACTTAGACCAACACGATGAGAAAATCATTACCCTCCGTTTTGATATATAGATTATTGTCAATTGTTCCTATATTGAACCCTTTGTCTTGAAGATACTTATCCAGTTTGTAATACCAGGCACGAGGAGCTTGTTTAAACCCATATAAGGCTTTTTTCAACTTGCAGTCAAAGTCATGGTTATCTGACAGTTGGAAACCCTCTGGTTGTTCCATATAGACTTCTTATTTTAGATATCCATTTAAAAAATATGACTTGACATCCATTTGATATGATTTAAACTGTTTATGACAAGCATAGGCAAGAAACATTCTAATAGCTTCTAATCTTGCTACAGGTGAAAATGTTTCATCAAAGTCTAGTCCTTCTATTTGAGCATATCCTTTGCAGACCAATCTAGCCTTGTTTCTTACAATATGTTTTTTCTCATTCATCTTATTTTTGTAGACCCATTTAGATCCTATTACATTTTTATTTGTTGGCCTAGGAACAAGTTCCCAAGAGTTATTCTGGCATTTCTAGATAAAGGATTTATTCTTGGATCTACCTTGTTCTTCCATGTGTTGGCATTTCTAGATAAAGGATTTATTCTTGGATCTGCCTTGTACTTCTTCAGATGGCAGTTTGCATCTTTGTGGCCGAAGTTATGACAATTATAACATTTGAGCTCATATTCAGTAGGTCAAAGTGATTGGTTCTATGTTGTCTATTCATTGGCTTCTTAGTTCTATGTTGTAAAGATTTTTTATTTATTGACCTCCTAAGTTGCATGTCTCTAAACTTAATTTGACAATTTACAATCTTATGACCAAAATTAGAGTAGTAAAAACAATAGCCATGGAAGAAATTTTGGTACCTGAAGGATGACCTTCTTCTTGGAATTTGTTGCTCCATGTTCTGATCTCTTTGTTTTTTATCAGGGATCATCTTGTCTTTATTAGCTTTTGGTGACAGAGTACTCTCATGGTCTGATTGTATATTGACTTGTAACTTGATCATCTTTACTGGCTCTTTTCTTTCTTGATGTTTGTTGCTTGAATCATTTACATAACCTAAGCCACTCTTCAACAAAGGAGATCTATGTTTGCTCATAATGTCGTTAAGTTATGTTGTGGCTTTAATGCTTGGAATATTTTGGAGATACAATGTTTTAAACTTCTCCATCTCTTTTCTATTTCTTACTACCTCTTCTTCCAAGGCTTCACATCTTGCCTTCTTTTTTGATAGTTGTTGTTTCAAAATGTCCTCTATTTTCTTTGCCTATTCTAATTCCACTTTTAGCAGGGAAAAGTCTTCATCATGTCTTTTATTTTCTTTCTCGAACCGTATCAACAATTGTTTTTGCTTCTTCTTTTTAGATCTGAGTCTAGCAATTTCTTCTAGAGCAACGATCAGTTCTCCTTCCAAGTCAACCACAACTTCTTCATCATCAACATCACTTCCTGTGCCTTTATTATCATAATCCTCTTTGGCCATAAGCATAAAGTCATTAATCTTATCTTCATAGGAAGAGTCAGTATCTGTGTCTTCTAAAGAGTCATCATTGTTTACACATACACTTTTCTTTTTACCAAATCTCTTGGGTTTGTACTTCTTTTCACTTTCAGAATTTTGATCATGTTTCTTGTGTGGACACTTAGATGCAAAGTGACCTATATTTCCATAGTTAAAACATTTGAAGGAAAATTTTCCTTGGTACTTTCTTGATTCCTTTCTTTAGTCTTCTCACACATTTTACTTCAATTTCATCAAGCTCAGAATCCTCATTCTTATCTTCTATAAATGATGCTTCTCTAGAGGTGGGTTTATCTTTACCTATCCTCATTTCATAGGCAGTCATAGTTCCTAGGAGTTGATCAATAGATAGAGATTTTAGATCATTAAGTTCTTCTATAGCAGAGACCTTTGGGTTGAACCTATCTAGCAGAGATCTAAAAAAAATTTAAACTAAAGAGACATCCTCAATTTTTTCACCAAGTCCTATCATTGCATTTACTTATTCTTAAACTCTCAGAAAGTACTTCCCAACAATTTCATCCTCTTTCATATTTAGCTATTCAAACTGTAATCTGAAGGTTTGAAGCTTGGCATCCTTTACCTTCTCATTACCTTCATAACTACTGATGAGTTTGCCCCACATTTCTTTGGAAGATTCTAAGTGCATAACTTTTACAATTTTTGTTTCTGCAATCCCACTCAGAATAACATTTATAGCCTTAGCATTGAAGCTAAATTCTAGCTTGTCATCCTTAGAAGCTAGTACAACTAGTTTTACATAACTAGTCTCTACCACATCCTAGACATCTGAACCTAGGGCCATTATGTAGGTTGTCATCCTAACTTTCCAAAAGGTGAAGTTTGTTCCATTGAACATGGGGGCCTTATTGGTTGAAGTTCCTTCATGGCTAGTCATGTTTAAGCTCTAGGATCTAACCTTAGATAAAAGGAAACAACTTTGATACCAATTGTTGGACAACTGAGAGGGGGGGGGGTGAATCAGTTGTTACTGTTCTTAAAAAATTATGCCCATTTTAAACTCTTTACAGAACACTCAATGATGATCACAATAATGTAGGGAAGTAAGCAATAGAATATTCAACATCAATAACACACATGAAATATACAGAGATAGATATTTCCTGAGGAAACCCATAAAGGGAAAAACCTCTTCTTCTTGATATGATAAGTGATCTTTATTTTCTGTATATTATCATTCTTAGGATCACCAACTCCCTTTAAGGCTACCAACTCTATTTTACAAGCAACAACTTACTGAGAGCACCAACTCTTTGGTTTCTCTAGCACCCACTAGAAGGAAGCACCAACTCCCTGAGTGTTCTAGCACCAACTGGATGGAAGCACCAACTTCCATTTACACAGGCACCAACCTGTATAACAGAGAACAATAGTTCTCCCTTTCACCACCCTGCCACCTTGGTTTTTCTGGCTGCAACCAGATGGAATCTACAACTCCTTGTGTTCAAGCACCCACTTGAAAATATCAGAACAACAGTCCTCCATAGCACCTCCCTACCACCCTTAAATATAATTTTTTTCTTCTCATAAATTTATCACAGTGATACAATATTTATCAATAGATTACCAGTCTCATCACTGTTATGCTACACTGCTCTACTTTGCCTCTATATGCGCACCTCAACTTTCTCTTCCTCTCTTAGATATGTATTTTTGTTCCTTGATTTTTCTGCGCTTTATGCTCTGTGTCTGTTGGTGACGGAAGTCACTCCTGGACTGCTAGCAGGAGCAGAGCCAGATGCCCATCAGTTTAATGTCACGATTTATTTTAAAGAGGTGATCAAATGGAGGAAAACTCGAGGAGATATCACTCTAAATCAGAGACTGAGTCTGGTACCTATGGTGACAAAGGAGGTCTTGATCCAACTTCAGCCAGTGGGTTGATAAAAGGATGAGAAGGTGGAAGACTTAGTGAGGAAAATGAACAAACAACCTTGGGCGACAGGCTTATGGCTATTTGCAGAAGAAAGACACTGAGAAGGTCCTCTTGGGTTCAGGGTCTCAAGAAGCTGAGGAGGACTCGATTGGATCCTCCAATTCCAAGTCACTCAGCGATGGGAAAACCACAAGAACTGGTCAGAAATATTATAACTGCTACAGTGATCCTACCAACATCATCCTATAACAGATATAGCTCGACTGGATCCTCCAATTCCGAGCGATTCTAACACAGTGGAACAAAGACGTAAAAGAGACTGGCATTCATCAGGCAAGAAGTCTCAAGAGTCCATACATAACCAGAGTATCAGTGCTTCATTAAAGATTTACAACCGGGAGCTAAGATCAACCATCGATAGATACAAAAATGGCGAAAATGCCTTCATATAATCTAAACAACAACAACAATGAAATCAAGATACTGCATTGAAAGCTTTGCGTCTGCATGGCTTTTGACAGTCAACCTCTGAAAGATCGTGCAACTTATGTCAAACGCAATCTTAATTCTTTGACAGTTCCAACGACGAATCGACGTGCCTTAAATTCATGGCCGTGCTTTCCCATTAAGGCGGAGGCGATGCCTAACCACCACCAACCGCTTCAATAACTGCTTCTTGGGATTGAGGGCGACCTGG